>VWPU01016109.1:0-22781 GCA_013398955.1 Callaeas wilsoni
AGCCCGGCCCGGCGCGGCTCACACCGGCCCGGCGCGGCCCCGCCTCATCCGCCGGCACCGCCCGCCTCATCCGCCGCCGCACTTCCGCCCGCCCGCAGCGCGCTCGGCCGCGGGTTCGAATCCCAGCCCGCGGGTTCGAATCCCGGCCCGGCCGAACCCGGCCCGCCCAGCTGCCGGTTCGCGTCCCCGACCGGCCGGCGTGTTGCGGAATGGCGAATGTGTACCATTTTCTTACTGTTTGAGCCTCGTATATTTTCAGGCCTCATCAACAAGAAGGGAGATTTAATCTGTGAAACAAAGAGCAGCCAATGAGCTTTAAGTGATGTCCAAGTGTTAGAAAAGTATTTCTAGAATTATGTCGGTTTAGATGTTAACAAGAGCAGCAAGTGAGTCAAAACAGCCGTAACTTCCCACCTGAGGAGCTGCTCCCTCATTTCCACAGGTTCCTGCAGACACACCACCCACTGCCAGCAAACACCAAAGCTGGGGTTCAAGACTTTATTTAGGATTCCCTTGAGACACACGTGTTCCTCAAATAAATAGGTATATAAATAAATAACATAAAATTCACTATGGAAAGCTGTAAAGCACTTGAGTATTTGTTATCCCCTTGATACAGCATTAACAGTTTGAACCGATTCAACAGTGCACCCAAATAAAATTTGTATGACAGGAAAAAACCAGCTGATACTGTGTTTGCTTGGGTCACTTGAGGCAAGGGGAGCGCTGTCTGTGAGAGCAGCTGAGGCCGTAGATCAAACACCTCTTAGCTGCTGTTCCCCTGCTCCTCCCGCTCTCTGTAGGCTTTGTTCAGCAGCTGTATCTCCTCCTGGTACCCAGCCCTGGCCGAGTGCTGCTTTTGGCTGTTCTGCCGGTGCGCCTCCACGGTGTCCGGGATGGAGATGCTGAAGTCGCTGCCGGGGCTGTGCGAGGGGATGAGCAGGGAGTAGGAGGCGCTTTCCCCCAGCTCACAGGACACAAACCTGTTCTCCTTGCGCGAGTAGCGCAGGGAGGGCGACCGTGCCTGCGCGGAGGACTGGCTGATGTTGCTGATGATGGACACGGTGTCCAGGGCCTCCTCGTTGTCACAGATCTCCAGCACCTCCAGGTGAATCTTAACGCTCGTGTCAGCAAACGTGTCCTGAGGCTCCCCCAGGCTCGGCTCGTGCCCGACGCTTTTGGAGCGATACACCTCGATTTTCTTGGACATGGGGGTTATTTTCTGCCCGTCGGAGCTCACCTCGTACGTGGACAAGGAGAGCGTTTTGCCGGTGGGGGCCTGCAGAGACACGGTCCCCTGGAAGGCGCACAGAGGGACGGCCAGGGCCCCGCCCGCGCGCTGCAGGGGAACAAGCGCCGTTAGTGAGCATTGTCCAAGTCAAAATCCATCATAAACGAGCCAAGCATGCTCAGTTTGTTAACCCATCCTACTGCCTTTTCCTTGCAGAATTTTAGACACCTGGTATTTATGACTTGAAAGAGTAGCAAGAAGTTTTTAATGTTATTATATACCTTAGAGTATGAAGTGAAGTTCCAAGTGACTGTGACTCACTATGACATCTACAGAATATGAAAAACAGAGTTTAAATAAAAGCTGATCCCATCGGTGCAAGGTTATATTCTGTTTAATCAAACTCTTTGATTTGTCAGACTGAACATGAGGAACACGGAGGGGATGTCTGAGGCACCTGGAAGGGAGAATGAGCAATCTCCACTTGCTGGAATGAACACTCTAGGTCTGGAGAATGACACATTTCCCCATCACTTAGTGCCTCTTTCTGAAAGCCTTCTCAAGTTTTCTCTTGAGAAATCAGTATTTACTCTTAAAGTGCAAAAGTTCCACCAAGCCTCCTATGTCACTGCCCAGTCACTAACCAGGGAGCCACTGAATGCTGTCATTTCCCACTAGAACAGTTCCAGTGGAAATGTTCAGTTCCAGACACTTTCACCTGTTTCTAAAGTACAGAATCCATTTGTCCCCGCAAAGCACAGTGCTGTGCTCTGGGGAGCACTGTGGTTACAAGTGCTGGGACTAAACCCGTGGTTATGGGGCCCAAGGGAGGGATAAATGCATTTATCCTGGGTTTAGGTACAGCCAGGTAACACTGATTATTACTGGAATTACTTTCAGTATAAATTATTATTAATGAGAACAGAAAGTGACCTTTATCTTGTCCTTGATACCATTATTAAATACCCATTTTTGCTTCTCATGACACATCCATGGCAATAATTAGGAATCCACCAGAAAACCAGACTCTGCTGGTACATCCTGTGAAGTATTTTGCCTCCCAGTCCCACGGTTCCCTGCAGTTCAGCTTTGTGGTTTGCAGCCTAATGATGCAATTTCGCTCCCGAGCAGGAGGCAGCGGAAGGACTCCGAGTGACACAGAGCAGCCCCCCGTGCCCGTGCAGGTCCCTGCTCCCAGCTCTGCCTTATCCGGGGCCAGCAGGAGCACCCACACCTGTATCAGGCTGTGGCTGGGTGTTACCTCAGGGGAAGCAGCGGAGACCCACGGTGCTGTTCCTGAACATCTGCCACCCCCTGCCCCAGCCGGCCCCAGGGCTCTGCCCCTGCTGTTCCCACACACCTTGCACTCCTGCATTTAAAGGAAATCTGGTTCCAAAAGAAATAACACACACAACTCTCCCACACCATTTACACTACCCCTTCTCTTTCTAAAGCTCTTCCACACAGGTGTTCCCAAGGAGGAACAGGAAATGCAGAGCCCATTTCCTGCACCATCTTCCAAAGGACAACACTTCGGTGCTGCCCGGACACTGCCTGCAGGAACCAGGTACTGGCAGAAAGGGAAAGAGCTCTGGGAAATGAAACAAACCCTGTCCTTCCAACCAAAGCGCCCTTTTGCACCTTTCACGTGTCAGCAGTTTTACGGCATATCAGACACACAGAGAAAATTACCAATAATTCTAAATACAACGTACAACTTCTACAGCTCCAGCACTCAGCTACAGCGGGGCTGGTAGCCCAGCAGGAACCCCACAGTGAAGGGTGTTCCTTCTCCATCCATCCCACGCCCGGCTGGCACCCAAACGTCACAGGCCAAGGGGGCCCTGCTGTCGTGGCTATCCCGACTATCCCGGCTATCCTGACTATCATGGCTATTGTGGCTATGATCGCTATCCTGCCTATCCTGGCTGTCCTGACTATCGTGGCTATCCCAGCTATCCTTTCTATCCTGGCTATCGTGGCTATCCTGATTATCCTGGCTATCCCGACTGTTGTGGCTATCCTGGCTATCCGTAACTGATCCTGCAAAGGGAAAACTTCTCTTCCCGAGACCTCGCTCACTCTCAGCCAGGAGAGGTGAAGGATCAGACACGTCTCTGCTTGAACACAGCAGGTTTAAAATTCACTCTGTCCTGTTCTTTACTCTCTCACAGGTACTTTCCCCTGCATGTCCACATACATAGATACATAAAGCTTTTCTTTATTCCGTGTGCACATGCATTTATGTATTTATACAGATATCAGAGCAGCTGTGGCTGCCCCGTGATCCCTGGCAGTGCCCAAGGCCAGGCTGGATGGGGCTTGGAGAAGCCTGGGATAGTGGAAGGTGTCCCTGCCCATGGCAGGGGGTGGGATTGGATGAACTTCAAGGGCCCTTCCAACCCACACCATTCTGGAATTCTGGGATTCTATAAAAGATTTACCCTTTTACAATTAATTTATTGATTTCTGGTAGCATTGAAAGGTTTCCATTTGGAAATGCTCAAATGTTTCAATTAACAAAATTATGGCATTTCCCAGACAGAACATTCTGGAAGCCAAAATCTATCTTTCTGCTGAGATCAGCTTGAAGTGAAGACCCTGGAACACCAGCCAGGACTGACCAGAGCTGCAGCCCCACCCGAAATCGGGGCTGTGCCTCTGCAGGGCCGTGCTCTGCAGCGTAGACACCCCAAGCTGGCAGATTTCAAAGCTGCCTGATCTATCTAATAATATATATTTGATCCCTCAGGAACACTCCATGGCTGTGCTGTTTGCCTTCAGCTCCCAGCCCTTCCCTCACCCAGCTCCGCTGTTTGTGGAGAGGATTGCCCATGCAGCTCCTGCCCACTATGCCTGGGGAATGTTCTGGCTGTTGGAATCTGGGACAGGGATTTCACTGGAGAACTCCATGTACCAGCACAGACTTTTTTTTAAAGGAAAGACAAAAAAATCCCTGTGAAATAAATCACAAATGTCCTTGTTCCTTATGGAACGTTGATGCATTCTGAGCAGAGCAGTCTCTGCAGAACTGATCAAGCAAATCCCCTCACTATTTAGTTATACATCCACCCTCCAGAGTTCACAGAAGACAGGAAGCAGCCGTGGTTGCCATGAGGCAAACCCTTCCCCACCATGACTGCGGGTCAGCACCAGGTTCCCGGCCCTGTTCCCGCTGCCGGAGCAGTCTGGGCTGGATTCACCGGGGAGGATATTGTCCATAGGGAAGGCCTGGATGTATCCGAGTGCCACAGCAGCTGGAGCAGGCTCTGACGGACAGATTTCCATTTGGAGATGCTCAAAGCAGCAGCTGGAGGCCGAGCGGGACCCCGGGACACCGTCCCAGCTGGTTCCACAGTGTCTGGGGACGGACTCAAGCACGAGGCCGTTCGGAGACTCTCCCTCACCACTCCTATTTTCACAGAACAGGCAGACAGATGTGCCAGCAGCGTCACAGCCAAGCACAGATGTGCTGGAGTCTGCAGCTCCTCCCTGGGGCAGGTCTCTGCACAGGGCAGCACCAGGAGCACGCGCAGGCTGTGCCGTGTCCGCGTTGCTCCCACTGGGCCGTGCTGCCTTCCCAAACAGAACCCAGCAGTCAAAAACAGTCTGAGGAGTTTGCACTCCTAATTACTTTGGTCAAACACAGCTTGAGATCAAAAGGTCTATTTTTAGAATGTTTCCAGGAAAGATCCCAGCTTTTTCTTTCCAGAGACATCGAGTTTTCTGTTTGTTTTAAAATAGAGGCGTAGTCTTCCACTTCCCCAAAAATTAAAATTAGCCGCAGTGAAATTAATTACTGCAATGATTTGCCTTTTCTGAGGCTGACTGCAGTAAATGCAGAGCCAAGGGGGCAGGACAGGAAGAGACAAGCTCACCTCAGATGGCCTGAGCCCAGCACTTGCCATTGGCCTGCCCGATACAGACAGACCTGGATTTCTCTCAGCCAGTGCTAGGAAGTGCAACAGAGCATCCGAGGTGATGGAAGAGACCATCACGCAACCAACACACTCACAGCTGTGAGGGAAGGGCTGTAGGAGCCATATCCAGCCTTGCCCTCCTGGGCAAATGTTTCTATTGCCCCTATTCCTCTGCAATTCCAGAGAGCCAGTGGCAGAGGAACTGCAGCAGGGAGCCAGCAAGCATCACACTGACCACACACACCTCTGGGAGCAAAGTGAGAAGATGAAGGTGAAATGTTGCATTGATTTTTCAGCCACAGGAACCTCTTTGGAAATCAGGAACCAAGTTCCAACCACCTGAGCAGGAGGAGCCCGGATGGGAACAGCTGAGCACATCACCAGGGGTGCAGGTGGTACAGATTCCCACCAGCCACCGGGAAGCAAAGACAGCCTTCAAGGCCATTCCTAACTCAGTTTCTGTGTTCTGCCTGGTGTTTAAGGGAATGTTCACAAGTTTCCTGCAGTGAGTGAGATGCTGTGTATTTATCATGTTAAAATACTCCTGCCTGCGCTTGCTCCTCCTCAGTGAAGTCACTTGCACAGCCTCCCCCTCTCTTTCCTTGCAGGGCACGTAAATAGGTCCTGCACAGAGTCTCTTCAAAGAGTTTCCTTGAGGAAACCCACAGATGAGGTAGAGAAAAATAATCAGCAAGCCTGGAACAAACTGCCACCCTGGGAGATTTCTGTTGCCGGAGGGCACTGAAGCATAGGCAAAATAAGACATGACATATTTACACTCAATCTCTTTAGGAAGGGAGATACACAGGTATTTTATGAGATGTTAAAGGTATTTTTCAAAAATGCAGCTGAGCAGGAGTTAGAAATGACAAGTACCATTTTCTCTCTCCCTCTCCATTACAGCCATCCTATCATGTATTCAATAAACCCTGCTACCTCATTCTCTCATGCCACTTTTATTCCAGAGCAAACACTTTGATGGAGCAGCTCTTCACTCACAGAGCAGACAATGAGGAGACAAGCAGCTCCACAATCATTACTGTCACCCCAAGGAAGTGCCACTCTCCGAGCCCACAGCTTCCAGAAGAAACCAAAGGCACCCCGGGTCCTGTCTGGCACCCTGCTCTTCAAACAGCTCAAACTGGCTGATCCCACATCCATGGGGGACGGCTGCTCTCCCTCCTGCTGTCAGTTCTACAGCTTCTCCTCTTGAAGAGAAAATCAGCAGCACTCTAATAAGAACCCCTGCGTTTATGGACTCTCAGAAGAACCCCTGTGTTTCCTGCAGAAGGATGTGGCCAGTCGGTGCCAGGGGGAGTCTCGTTTTTTAACACAAGTGGGAAATGCAGAGTGATGAGAACAGAGTGACGTTTCTTAGACACTTTGGGACTTCCAGACAGGATGAATAAAGGAGATGGTTTTCAACTTATTCAATGTGTGGCCCAAACTGATCTTTCATCCAACATACACCTGAGCAATGCATTAAAGTTATTTTTACAAAGCTTGCAGGGGTTTCACACTCTGCCCTTTCCCAGCAGCAAAGCAAATGTCAGCTGTGAAGCTCTGGCAGCTCCTGCTGAATGCCAAAATCAGGCAGAGCTGTGCCTCCAAAGCCTGGAACTTTTACCCCATTGGAGCATTAATGCCTGGCACTGGGTTATACCTGGGAAAGTGTCAGAAGTGGATGAGTTGTGATTCTTTGTAACGCAAGTAGTGAAGAGTGTGTCCAAAAGTGCCCTACAAGGCCCCAGGACACATGGAACACCCCCAGGCAGTCGCTGCCAGCTGCTCACAAAGAGCTGCTCATACCTGCTGCAGTTCTGGGGCTGCATCTGAACTGGCACCAGGGGACAGGAATTTATTTTTTTTTTTTTTAAACATCATCTGGAAACTCCTGCAAGGAGAGCCACAGTTATGAACCTACTGATACAGTGATTTCATTAACCAAGCTGTACAGGGCACACAAGGCCTTGGCAAGAACTGGTAGATTAAAACCAGGCTGAGTCATCACTTCCTTTTGCCCCCAAATGCAGGAATTCATCTCCTCACACTGCAACAGAGTGAGCATTGGCTTTTTATGAAAGGGATGATCAGTCAGACTTGAAATATCAGCCAAATTCCTGCTGTGACTCAGATGATAAACTTGTGTTTATCAGATGGAGAGTTTCCCGTACTTGAATAGGAAATACATCTTATCCATCTCCCGTGTGTGTGCAAAGGCCGAGCACGAGCTGATCTGGCTCCGAAGTCACCCTGCTCAGAGCAGGAGGTTGGATTAGGTGACTTCCAGAGATCGATCCCTTCCAACCTAAAGCCTTCCAGAGCTCCTGTCTCACAGGCTTCACATGGGCTCTCACCCCACGTCACCTACTGAATATGCCCAATGGCCACGGAATTCCACAGTGGAATTCTCTGGAAAATGTCATCTTTTGGAGAGAAACTTCCTATTCATTAAGATAAAGTAACATAATTCATACTTACTTCTGATCATATAGAAATCATGCAGGTGCACACAAAATAAGAAAACCCCATCATTAAGAAGACAAGTGAGAAATTATTGCAGGATCGGCACCTGCAAACAGGTCTGTGGTTACTAAATGTTATGCTGTGCCATGTATGAGTTTTACTGAAAGATAGGACTAATAGAAGTATCAATGTCAGTAAAAATCATTCCTATTTCATAAGGAAACTCTAATCATCAGAAAAGAATCAATTCCTACTTTACCTGCCGAGGGGTCCTCTCGGATTTACTCCGGCACCACTCCCAGTCTGAGAGCTCCGGTCTGTGGCTCTCCTCGTGGGCCAGCCTCCACTCCGGTCCTTCAGGGAACGCCGATGGGTCACGGCTCGTGCCCTCCTGGCCCCGACAGGCCCCTGGCCCATCAGGAGAGGGGCATGGGGGGCCTGTGCCCGTGCCCCCCGTAGTGCCCCGGGAGCCGTGTCCCAGTGCCACGGGCGGGATCCCCGAGCCGGCGTCGCTGCCTCTGCCAGGCCCCGGCTCCCCGCAGTCAGAGCTCACCAGGTTGTGGTAGGACGTGGGTTTACCACCGCCGCTGTGGTGGGGAGGCTTCTCCTGGGATATCCTGTAGATTCCATAGCCTTGCTGGAATGACAGGTTGAACTCAAAACCGCTGCGCCTGGCTAAGCAGGAAGGAAAGAAACTGCGTAAGGAGTTGAGACCAAGTAGAAAAATGAGATTACAAACACAATGCAAATGACATGCTAAAACATGGAATAAATTATCCAGCTCCTGCTGGAAACAGGCAATGTTCTCTCTATAAAAAAAAAGAATTGTTGAGAAGAAAGACTTCTGAGAAGGAACTGCCTTCTTGATGAACTGCAGTTGTTCTCTCTGGGAAAGCGGCTAAAAGGGCAGCAGGGGCAGCACAAGCCATTCTGCTCAAGGAGAATGTGCTTAAAACAAGTGAAAGCCTGCACTGGCGATGGCTTTTCTCTAGGATTCAGGAGCTCTTTCTCTCTGAACAAGCAGGGAATGAGCGATGGCTTTTCTCTAGGATTCAGGAGCTCTTTCTCTCTGAACAAGCAGGGAATGTCAGGAATTCGTCCACTGATGGTAGAGGATTTTCACTCCAGAGGATGGGAAACAACTCCCACATCATCAGAAATATTTAGCCCTTAACATTTGCAGTTGAGACCAGATGATGACCTGAGTCCCTTCCACCTGACCCACTCCATTCCTCCAGCTATTTTTACATAAAGCCCAAGGAAAAACAGGGCTCTAGAAGATGCCAAGAAGGCTACCAGGGAAGGTCTGGCAACCTCTGTTACACCAAGGCAGCCCTTCCACGCTTACTTTTGCCATCTTCTGAAGACAGTGCATAGGAGTTCCTCCTGCAATTGATGATGCAGCCGCAGGGCAGGTGGAGCCAGTGCTGTGACAGGACAAACACCGGGGTGACTGTGGCAGCCAGCGCGGTCAGCAGGAAGCTCAGTGTCTCAAACGAAGGGCTCTGCAGCCCAGCGATGTACTGGACAGCCATCTGTATCTGAAAGGCAGAGCTTTTTGAAATTTAAATCACTTTGGGCACATAAGATGCTTCCAGGAACAAAGAGAACATCTCGCTATGAATATGGCACCACTGTAAGACACAGATTGTCATTAGTGTTTGCTGAGCACAACAATCCTGGCTCTAACAGACAGCAGAGGAAACATGCTGACTGCTCTCCTCTCATGCTGCAATTCTCAGAAAAAACCCTCACTGAAGCTAAATATAGATGCTGAGCACCACTGAACAGCTCCCCGTGGCAGCCAGTCCTGGTACCGAGGAACCCCAGCCTCACACACCCAGGGCGGGGGTAACTGCCCCAGAGCCGTGTTCCCTGTTCCCAACAGATCCCTTTCTCAGCTTCCTGGTCCCAAACACACACCCATGCACACGACAGCACTCCCTCCCACCCCAGCACTACAGGAATTACAAAGGTGCAACCAAACTGCATTTTTCTACCAAACTCCTATTTTTTAACCCAAAGGATGTGTCTCAGAGGACAGGACAGAGGGGCCCTTAGCTCCGTTCCCAGCCCCAGAATGCTGAGCAGACCCTGTCCCACGGCTGGCAGTACCAAAGGGGGACCTTACTGCCCCTGGCATTCACATGATGTGAATGATGTGATGAGACAGTGTCAGAGCGATGAACCAGGCTCTGCCAAACCCACTGGGCACCAGTTAAACTCATGCAGTGACGCAGACCTGCTGGAGAGGACTTCTGCTGGCACAACTACACTATGAGGAACAACTGCAGTGGCCACTGTTCATCTGTTCCAATCCATGGCCCACAGGTGACATCCCACTGAAATGTAAGTGAGCATTGGAAAGTGAAGCCGTCTGAGAATTTACCATCATTGGGAGCCAGAGAAGGACTTTGGTCAGTGCCAGGATCAGCGAGAATCGTTTCTGGGCAAAGCCCACCGTGACGCTCCTGCTCTGTGTGCTGCTCTCAGCCACACCCTTCCCAAAAACTGCCTCCGAGTTTTGGAAGGGCTCCAGGGTTTTATCCCCAGGGTCCAGCAGTGACAGCGGAGGGGCGGCAGCAGCGCAGCCCCGTGGAGTCCCGGGGGAGATGAAGCCTGCGGAGCCCGGCAGGGACTCGGTGTGCAGCAGCTGTGGCTCACCTGAGCACAGCAGCCGCAGAGTGAGGGGAACAGCCAGCCCTGCCAGGAGGGAGAAGCACAGCGAGTACACAACCAACACGAACAGGATGTAGGAGCTGGCACAGTCGGCGAAGCAGCCCCAGGACGTGGGGATGTACCTGCCCCAGCCACAGAGAGGCAAAATGCACAGCAGCAAGCTGACGGTCCAGGTGCTGAGGATGGCCCATACCACGCTCACACGGCGCTTGGAGGAACTGCAGCTCAGTGTCCCAGTTGTGCTGAGGGTGTAGAAGTTGTAAGAAACTATAAGAGACCCTTTCAGGTTGCTAGAAATGCCCTGGAATAAATACATAAACGCTGAGGTGGTGCACAGAGGCTGGGGGAGGACTTCCCTTGACCACTGTGTGAGCATGAAGATAATCAGTGGCACGATGCTGATCAGATCATCTGCTGCCAAAGAGGTCACAATCATCGAAACCGTGGTTTTGTTCTGCAGTTTCAGCAGGGAAACTAGTGAAAAAATGCTGCCCAGAAGGGTTGGGAGTGCAATGGCAAAAGTCAAACAGAACAGAAAGACATTCCAAGTTCTCTGCTCACTGGGTTTGTCCATGATGCTGTGATTCTCAGTGAAGAAGCTGGTCCCATTGAGTGACAAATTACCAGGAGTTACCGACATTGTCCTGGGCATTTTTTTCTTTGCCTTGACTGATTCTGCAAGTTTTCACCAGCTGAAACCGGAACTGCCAGCTTCACACCACAAGTTTCTTTGTTTTCCTAGACTCTCTTTTGTGGCATCTGATGAAGAAATATTCAGGTGGCAGCACTCCAAATGACCAGAACTCATGCTCTCAAAAAGCCAGGCAACAATGAAGTAGCAAAGGTGCTGGGGAAAAAAGAAATTCTTCAAAACCGTTCCCGCGCTGGAAGATGGTGAATTAAGGCTGCTCAGGTGCCCACATGCCATCCCCCCCGACGGATGGCAGGCACCGCGCCTCACTCACGAGCTGGCTGCAGGGAAGGCAGAGTGCGGGCTGTGCTCGGGCTGTAGTAGCTCGGGCAGACACAGCGTAGGAGAGGCTGCTGGACTCACCCCGCGCTGCCTGAGCTGCAGGAGGGAGGAGCCGTGCCCGCAGGATGGCAGACAGGCAGCCAGGACGCTCCCAGCCCCGGCTCCCTCCCGGCTGGCGCGGCAGCCCGGAGCAGTGTCCCCGCGAAGCCACACCTCCGAGCCGGCACCGAAACCCAATGCAAATACCGCGAGCTGATGTCAGCCGAGGATGTCATTCCCGTAAATCCCGAGCTGCTCCAGGGCTCGCACACGAGCTGGAACGCTCGCACTCCCTGGCACTGCCGTGCTGCGGGCTGGGCAGGGCACGGCCGCAGGACGAGGGCCCGCAGGACGGGCTCTGCTCTGCCCTCCGGCCCTCCCGCTGCACAGGTGCACGGCGATGCTCCGGGCACGCCCGGGGCCACCTCTCGGGACAGCCGGGAGCTGCGTGAGGCAGCCCGCTGGCATCTGCCCTGTGATAACTCAGCTCGGCCTCGGGTCTGCAAACTTTCATTCCTCGCACGACCCCACCCCGAGCCTCTGCAGGCGCTGAAAAACTGTTCTGCTGTACCCTCAGCCACCGCCGCCACCCTGCGCGGCCACAGCCCCGACGGCAGAGAGCAACACCAACTCCCCGCAAGTTCCCTCAGCACCTTCCTCCTCACACCTTTCCCTGCCCCTGCTTCCTTTCTTCCTCTGCCCCTCTGCAGCTTTCTGGCGCTGCGGGCAGAGCAGCCCATCCTGTGCCCCTGTTTGTGTTTGGAAGGAAATGTTCACCAGGGTTCTTGGGAAGACAGACACTTTCTATTGCCTTGCCCATTCAAGGCACCTGACTACTTCGGTTTGTCTTCTCACACAGTGTATCCGTGATCTGAACTGCACCTTGCCACTCTCTGTGGCAGCTTTTATCATAACTTACAATATGGTGAGATTTCCTCCAGTTACCACTACTCCCGTGTCCCGGATCTTCTAAAGAAACGCTGCTGAATGGAATAACACAGCTGTGCCAAAAAGGCACAGGTAATGATGGTGCAGAAGCCTCGAGACAGGAGGAGACACCTTTGTGCGTGCCCTCGGCAGGACCGTGCCAGGCGGGCAGGAAGCTGGAGGTTCCTCCGTGCCTGTTCCTTTCCTTCTCTGCCATCGGCCCCCTGCGTGATGGCAGGTCCCAGCACCAGAACTGTCCTTCACTGCACATGTGTTTACTCCTTATCCTGGTGTGAATTCTCCTCGCTGGGCAACGGTCCCAAAGAGAAGATGCATTGAGAGGAGATCTCCCCTCTGACCTCGCTTCACACAGAGCCCAGCAGGCTGGGAGTGGAACTCATGGAACAGCACGAGGGGAGTGATTTTGGTCTTGCTGTGTCGCTGCAGCAGCAGTAGAACACCTGTAACCCAGTGTGAGGTGACACCCTTCACTGAGCAAACCCAGCCATGCCTCACTGCTCGGGAACCACTCCTGCTCTGGAGGCTCCAAAGTGTCTGTGGCATGTTGGAGAAAAGCCAGTGTTCTGCAGTCTGTAACACCACACCACTGTGGGAAACTGCACGGGGAGGGTTAAACGTAGAATCCAAACTGCTGAGGAACAGCTATCCCTTTCTGAGGGGAGGGAATAAAAAAGGAAGATGGCATATGCTTGGAGTGACCCAGCTGTGACCCCATCTGGAAGCAGCAGAAAATCAGCCATGTATATGGAACTTTCTCCAATAATGATAAAATTAATGGCTGCAAGAGCCATGTGTAAAACTGCACATTTCCCTGCCTGCCGTGTATTCCCAAGAGCTCTGCCGTGAGTTGTCTCAGCCCTTCATTGCTCCATCTTTACTTCCCCATCACCTTCTCTCCCACTCAGCTCCAAGGAAGGCAGAGCGAGCAGATCGGGAAATTCAGCCGTGATCTGGCTGTGATCAAATCGAGCTTTAATGACAGATTGAAAGCTCTGGAACCAAATTCCGCCTCTAGAGGACCAGGAACTTGTGTAAGAACAGTGCTGGTTAGCACTGCTCTTACCTACACCCTGCATTTGGTGGGGAACCTTCAGGCCGGGGCCGGGCTGCTGGAGCGGGGCTCCAGGGCTGCCACCAGCTGTAATTCCTGGGAATCTGTGCCTTGGGAAGCGCCCTGGCAGGGCCAGTGTCTCCACTCTGCAGAGCAGAGTCCCACCTGTGTCTGAGGAAGGGATGCTCAGGGAAGGAGCACAAGACAACTTAAGACAAAGCTCTGCCCTGGGGCTGTACCCTGATTAGGAGGTATCGGATCGGGAACATGTGGAATATTAAAAGATCCATCCGGAAAGGAAGTGCAGAACTATGCCACTGACATCAAGCACTTATTAATGATTCCAGTCAAGAGAAAGAACTCATGAATATATTAATGAGAGTGTGAGGGGAAACCTCCCAAACGAGATAAAATCACACTTAGCAAACAGCCTTTCAACTGCAGTGACAGTTCCAGCCTCTCTGATCTGTGGTTTCTGAGACTCAGATTGTGACAGAGGCTGCAGAAGCCAGGCTTAGTGCCAGCAAAAGCTGGACACGGTGTGTCAGCAGGATACCAGGGACTATGGAAAGCCTTGCCATAAACACCTTTCTCCATCAGCCTAGATGGAAACCATGGCTCACTCCCTCCGAGATGAAGGTTTCAGAGAAAGATAAAAGAAATAATGCCTGGGAAGAAGCCAGAGTATTTTCAAACATTGAATCTTTTCAATTCATGTGTTTATCTTTTTCCCTGGGGCTGATGACAAACTGGACTCTGTGTTCAGGGAAGTGGAGTCTCTATCAGTGTCACTGTTGGTAAAACAGCTGTCACTGGGGGCCCCCAGTCCCCCCGCCCTGGGGACACCCAGTCCCCTCCCCCTGGGGGCCCCCCTTCCCCTCCCCCCGGGAGCCCCCCGTCCCCTCCCCCTGGGGGCCCCCCTTCCCCTCCCCCCGGGAGCCCCCCGTCCCCTCCCCCTGGGGGCCCCCCTTCCCCTCCCCCCGGGAGCCCCCCGTCCCCTCCCCCTGGGGGCCCCCAGTCCCCTCACACTGGGGACACCCAGTCCCCTCACCCTGGGGACACCCAGTCCCCTCACACTGGCCTGATGACAGCTCAGTGCGTGCAGCTCAACCCCCAGCACAGCTGAGAGCTGCTGGGGGGGACAGACAGACAGACAGACAGACACTGGGCCCTTCTGCACTGCAGCACAAGGCTGGAATATCTCCCATTAAATCACTGCAAAACTACTGCAAACCTGGGCACTGGGTCCTGGCCCCTGGCTCGTTGCAGAAGCTCCAGGCACGCAGGGCTGGGAAACCCTCAGCCTGCATTTAGACACCACAGGTGGCCAGATCCCCAAACACCCCTCACACTCCTGGCCACCACAGGGATGGGAACGCAGGTCTGTCCCTGGGCTGGCTCTGGGCACTGCAGCAGCACACACATCACACTGGGGGACACTCAAAAAAGCCAGGAAGGACCTTCTAAAGATGCCCATGATCCATGTGTTCTCCTAGGCAACAGGAATGTGCTTGGAGAATCAAATCCCAGTATCCAAGAGTCCCCTCCTGGGGATCCAGGTGTGCATCAATGAGCACAGTCACAGGGTGCCCTGGTCAGGTGTACAGGGAGCAGATTTCGGGTTGACTTGTTTAACAATAACATAAGAAGAAATCCTCTCTATTGCCTCCACGCTTTTTTGCACCCACAGCAGTTTTTAAACTATCAGGAGAGAATTTTAATCAAAAACGAAACACATTCCTGATTGCAATCACAAACTCCAAGACCTTCTCTCTGCTCTGCTCTCCATTCCGGTGTGTGTGTCAGATTTACACATGAACAGAGATGGTGTCTGTCCCAGTGAAACACGGGGGGGATTTGCTCAGCAAAGTCCACGAAAGAACTGATTTTATTTATCACTGTCTAGTTAAAACACATCACAGAAAGAAAGGATCGGGTTCTCAGGTTGCAGGAACTCCATCAAATTCAGTTTCTGTGAGAATGCCCAGCTCTGTTCTGAGGAGAAAAAGCACCGCAACCCTTCCTACTAATACCAAAGAAAATTGGCAGTAATAGGAAAGCTTCTGGTGACCCCCCAGCAGTACTGAGAGTGCTGTTCACAGCAGTGATCTCACGCTACCTACCAGCTATTAACCGGGTCTTTAACTCCCTATTAAACTTGATGTAGGCAATAAATGAGCATGCACCAGAAGGTACCAGTGTGATCCTCTGGATCATCAGGACTAATCACAGTCCCTTTCAACCTCCAAGACCCTCGAACGATCCTAACAGGACTGATTTTCACTGAATCATGCCATAAACACTGACATTACCTGGCATTACAGGAACACAGTTTAATACTTTAAGGGAGCCAGCCTGTTACAGCCTCTCATTTCCTTCTTTGCATTGAATGAGCATCAAGAGCCTTTAGATGTCAGATCTAATCTCTGGAGAACTGTCCACATCTTTTCGAAGTGCCCTTCCTACCCTGTGCACTCAGGTCCTCTGGTTCACGTCGTGGCTGTCAGATGCACATCCCGGTTCCTGGCAGCCGCCGGAGCTCGGGATGTTTCTGGAACGTACACGCCGTGTTTGCACCTAAAGCTTCTGCTGCTTCCTTGGACCTTCCCCGGTCCCTGCAGGACATCCCGGCTGGGACAGCACCACCTGTTGCTCTCAGGGAGCCCCGGGCCCCTCGCGGGAGCGTTGCTGGGGACAGAGGGACACAAGCGCTTCTGCCGGGCAGGTTCCAGGGCCGGGGAGCCGCGGCCGCTCTGGGGGCCGGCGGTCTGTGTTCCTCCCACCGCACGGCCGCCACTCCCTTCGGCTTTATCACGTATTCCCCACATCCAGGAAAAAGCACGGCTCCGTTCCGCTGGGTTGATGCGGAGACAGCCACGTTTGTGCTGGGAGAGCTGAGGAGAAGAGGAGCTGAGGAGCAGCAGCCCCTTCCACAGCGCTTGCTTTGCAGAACATGTACTTATGAAATATGCATGTGCTGAGAGGTGATTAGGATGCAATTCCTCATTTTGATTAAAATGCTGCTTCCTTTATGTTTACTGAGCTTCACAAAACGGCCTGATTTGTATGCTTACATAGTGGTTTTTTGTGGGTTTTTTTATAAACTAAATTTAACTTCACTGCTATGTGTGCAGAAATGAATGCAAATATGCAACTTTCTTTAGCTTACGATTATTAACCTGAGAGATAAACTATTAACTCCAAGCCCAAAATGATGACTTTATTTTTGGGGTGGGGTGCTGGCATTATTTTTAACCATCTGGAACCTTTTTTGCCCAGGATTACATGTCCAGATATACTGCCAGATGCATTGGGCCTGGAAAAGTAGGTTACTGTTAGACCCTGAGCCTAAGTTAGATAACCCCATGTTCAGTATCCCATCAAAAGCCTTTCCTACTGGAATTCCTGAAGTTGTTAGGATCTGCAAAAAATTTCATAGTCTAGAAAAAATTGAAACTCATTTGGAGTAAACTGCATTAGATGGCAAAATGGGCCTTTCTTTCTCACAAATGGCAGAAAACAAGCCTTAGGGGACAGAAAAGAGATTTATTTTCTAGTAAAAGGTGCAGTAATTTTGTTTCCCTGGCCATTTTACCAGTGCTTTTATTACAGATTTTGTATTATTCACTCCTGTGCCAGCACTCCACCAGGGCCTGACAACATCCAGTAGCACAGTGTTCTGAAATTGAGCTGGCTCCTGAATCAGATTCTGTTATTATTTTAATGTCTCCTATATCACTGCCTCTGAAAGACCTGCCAGAAGCCTTTTCATGGTGAAGATATCACTGGTCTTTGAGCCCCTAATAGTGTCCTATCTGCTATCCTGTTTTGAGACAGTGAAGTTCTTATTTCTTTGACAATGCCCAGCCTCCCTTAAGTCCTCAATTTCAGTTAAAACAGAACAAAGATCTGAAGGCAATGTTCTGGTCTCACTCACTGGCTATCTCTAACCTTCAGCAACAGGCACTGGGAAAACTGGGAGCTGGTCAAGTTTGGCACAGCTCCTTGTTCAATGAGAACAAGTCTCTTAAAACCCCCACAAATCTGTTCAAACAAAGTAAGGTGTTACTGAAGTCTTCCTGCAAGAAAACGTCTGCCAGTGCCAGGATCCATCCACTCCATTTTGCCTGCTGATAAGAGAATCTATGGGAGTAACTGTGTGATTTCATTCACCACTCTTCAGTGAAATATTAATGAGCTTTTTTAATTCTCCTCAGCTTCTCAGAACTGTTACACCCTTGATCTCCTGCCAGATTTGAATGAGGACGAAAGCAAAGGTCACCATGACAATGGTAACTGTGAACTGCTTAAGCACAGGATGGATTTAGCACTGAGCATTGCCAAGGCCACTTACAGATGTAGCAGGAATCCTAAATGCCTGCTTATCTCCCATTGAAAAAATTTCAATCAAACAGCAAGTCATGATCAGAGCAGCAGCTCCCAGAGGCATGCGTTGGGCACTTAATGCAAGTGCAGCACTGCAGCCACGAGCAGACAATAAACATTGCTCTGTACAAACGTTACCAAGACATTTAAGAGAAAAGACATTGAAGCAGAAAAAGGAAACACAATGACTAAGCCAAATTCCAGTGGAAATTATATCACAATCTGAAAAAACTGGAGTCGGTGGCTTCCCAAAGGCACAGAAAATGGCACATGTTGTCCCAACACAACTGCAAGTCGTGAAACAAGTTGCAGGTGAAACAACAGAAGGAACATCTGCAGTGCAAATGAACAAACCCTTGTCTTCACGCTCAGGGCTGCAGCAAAGCCTTTCCCTGCTGGAAGAGCAGCGCTCCACGCGTGTGGTTAACGGCTGGCAGATGCGTCAGCGTGACGTCCACGGGCGGCGTCAGCGGGAAACTCGCTGTTCCCCCGAGAGCTGCCCTCCAAGGATCGGCACAGGCGAGGGAGCTGCTGCACAGCCCTGCTCCCCACCAGCCTCACGGCCTGCTCCCCGCCACCTCCCTGCCCAGAAAACCTGCATCAGGAAAATGCAGTTTTCCACAACGTGCTAAGAAAAACGGAAGGAAAGATCCCTCGCTTATTTACTGTCTTCCCTGGAGAAAACCCACCCTGCCTTTATAAACTGCATTCTCCAAGCTCAAGAATAAAATGACTGTCCTTACATCATGGATAGGAAACAATGAAGTCATTTCCATGGATATTTCCTTCTTTCCTCACTGCTCAGACGCTGGAGCAGACAGGGGAGTCTCTCCCTACCTCACCACAACACCCCAAGGAGGGCTTGGATTAGGGGGACATTTTTACTTCTTAACTTCCTCCTCCTTAACTCTCATTTTCCCATAATGGCTCGTTCTTTGTGACCCGTTTTCAGACCAGATGCACTCAGGGGAGGACAGCCAGTGGCAGAGCTGCCATGTGCACGCGGGGGCTCTGCCACGAGGGGACAGGCACTGACAACAGCGACAGCGGTGCCTGAGGCCGCGGCTTCTGTCCAGAATCCCCTGGAACAGGAGACTCCCATCAGAAACCAGCATTCCCACCTCAGGCCAAGGATGAGAAGTTTTAAAGACCTTCTGTCACCTCTGACAGTCACACCCTCCTGCTGAATGCAGAGAGAGCTCAGAGCACCTTCCCAAGCAGGAAACCTTTCCCTGTTAATCACAAACAGCAGAAGAAGGAAGTACCCGTGGTTATCTTCTGTTCCATAACCCATTCAGAAAGCCCCAGAACCCACTACAGCTCAAACTAGTGCTCAGAACAAGCTGACTGCTCTAAATGGGACATTGTAGAACATAATGAACTTTCATTATTCATTCTTGCTCTGAAAACTGCCTGAACATCTGTGCTTGTTGGGATTTCAAGTGGGATTGTTCAGACAAAATTACAGAAGAATTTGCAGTGTGTGAGAGGAGGTTCTGGTATGATCAAAGGAAGAAAATCAAAGCTTTAAAGGGTCTCACATGACACCATTTAAGAATTTGAACTTTCATTCTGCTCATATCCACCTCATTTGTTGCTTTTATGACTGTCCAGGAGTGCCCAGTTCATGGCTCTCTTCTCGTTTTCACCCGTGTAGAACTTCCCTGAGTTCAGAAAGCGAGGCTGATGTCACATGTTCAGGACAGCCCAGCACTTCTCAGTAAAGGTTAAAACAGAACAATTAAAGAAACATCAATCTCCATCACATACAGTCACCTCTGCCAAAAGCTGGGATCAGTGAGGGTGAGGGTTGGGGAGACAGGACTGTGTTGCACTTCTGCCTTGTTCAGTCCTGGTGTACCGAGTTTAGTCCTTCTTGACAATCCTGAGCGGCTTTTGTTCTATTTTTACCTCCTCAAACATAGGATAATGTCCCTAAAAGCAGAGTGAGAACATCAAAACAACTTCTGGAGCCAAAGTTCAGCCCTGGAATCAAGGAACCCAATCTCTGACAAAGCTCCCAGAACACACAGCAATGCCAGAAATGGCTCCCAGACCTGTATCTTGCTCTGCTAAAGCCTGGAGCAATCACTCCAAAACCTGCATCCTGTCAGGAGATATCACACTGCTAAAAGATTCCAGGGAAGTGGAGCCAACATTCCTGCAGCCAAGGAAAGGTTTCCTCCCAGGAAAACAGTTGGAGATAGTCTTGAACTAATTATAACAGAATTTGGAAGAGGCCATGAAATTTTCCAAAATAGGGAAATCCTTACTCCTTAACTGAATTTATTTAGGAAATAATAAATAAACCCCCCAAATTAAGGACAAAGCAAGTTGTAATTGGGAATACTGAAGGATTTTCCCTTATGAAATTGCAGCCTTGAACTCCTGTGGAGTTGCTGTTGGTGCATGACCAGTGCCCCGGGCTCTGGCACTGTGGAGCTCTCTCTTCCCGTGGAGGGAGAAGGGGAATGGACATTCGGGACAGTGGCTCAGGTGTGAGAACAACCGCCACAAACCATTTTCCCATTTGTCTGGATTCCTGTCCCAGTTTGGTGGCTGATGAGCATCAGCTTATTGCAACATTTGTCCTTGTCTTTATGCATTGCCAGGACTCCTGGCACAGAACAGGACCCATTTTCCAACTTGCATTTCTGGTGTGGTTTTTTTCATCTCCCTTAATTACCTGTAAATTTATACTGATGATACAATTTATCCACTCTAAATGTGTCTGTTCTCGCTCAGCTGCTTTGAGCAGAAAGCCTGGCACCAGAAATATGCAAGATAACTGCATGTACAAAAAAAATAAATAGATATGAGTCACAAAAAACCACAGCTCTTGCTCACACGCCTGCGCTAAAAGAGCCAAGTTCTGCCTTCAGTCACCCCTTCAAAGGGGTGAAGAAATGGCAGTTCAGATTGGGACACCTCCACTGGATACAATGGAGTTCACATCCATTTCCATGAGGAAATGGTAAAATATGGATATTCCATAAAGAAGCTTGTTCCAAAGGCCTGGAGGGCAGAAATGCCAATTCAATGAAAAGCAGCAATTGAGCTAAAAATGCTGCTCTGATCGGCTGGTTGGCCCGAGCACGATGCTATTCCCACACACACAAATCCAGGGACATGGGTGACAGCGACTTCCACACGGAATTGCGGGCGCTGCTGATGGGAAAGCACAGAAACCTCTTCTCTCAGCAGTGACAAGCAGCACAGGGGATGGGAGACGGAGAAGGGGTGGCAGCGGTGGCAGCAGAGCCCCGGGCAGCAGAGCCCTCTCCAGCTCAGCCAGTAACTAATTCACTAGCACACGTTCCCCAGACTGCCAGAGCAAGGGGATGTTTCCTCTTGCTGCTGTACAGATCTCATTGCAGTAACAAATCAGGTACACTCCTTTCCAGACTGAGCTGCAATCACTCTTGATTACCAGCCTATTAAACTCCATGGAATTACTTAAGTGCTTCCTCTGGAATTAGTGCAGTTATCAGCATGGCTAATGGCAAGTGGTTTCAGTCATTTTACCACACACTTCTCATGTTTAACTTCATATAATGAAATAAAAATGACATTTTGACACAGTATGAAGTGGAACACCTCCTTTCTCAGTGTCTGCTCGGTTCAAGTATTTCCTCTGTGTATTTTCCGGAGCGGGTGTTTGATCATGATTTTCCTGCACATTTTCCTGCTCTTTAGCAGTGAATCAGCAGCTGGAACGCCACAGAAGGAGCGCAGCAATCACAGCAAAGAATAATGATGCTTTAAAGGACTGCTAATAAATACACAGAGTGTGAAAAACCTGCTTTGAACTGAAGAAACTGGACTAAGGACAGACCAGCTCCTGTGGGTTTTAGGCACCCATTTTTTCCGGATACACCACCAGTGTTCACAACAAGACCCAGAGAAAGGGCCTGGAAGCATACAAGTGTTTCTCACAAAATCATTTTCATCTGTACACGTAAATTTAAAATTTCATGTAGTGAAGATGCTTTCTATAACAATTAAGTTTGTACTATGACTGAGAGCAGAAAAACACAAGCAAATAGGAAAAAAAAAAAGATACAGTAACACCAAAAAGTTTCAAGCAGAAACCTCCATATTCCTTACACGTGCATTGATCTGAGTTTGAAATATAAAAGGGTGAAATTTACTGTGCAAATTGTTTTTGAAGCCTCAGAGAGGTTAAATAAATGCCCCTAAATGCCAGCATTAAGGGGCATTTTAAGAAGATCCAGGTTCTTTCCCTTTGCATAACGGGAAAATGATTCTAGAGGTAAGATCTCTGCTCTGTCCATTATTACTAATTTTTTAAATTACTATTATTAATCACATCTCAATTCTTTATCGACTTTAAAGTCATAGAATCACCGCATGGTTTGGGTTAGAAGGACCTTAAAGCCCACCCAGTGCCACCCCTGCCATGGCAGGGACACCTCCCACTGTCCCAGGCTGCTCCAAGCCCTGTCCAGCCTGGCCTTGGGCACTGCCAGGGATCCAGGGGCAGCCACAGCTGCTCTGGGCACCCTGTGCCAGGGCCTCCCGCCCTCCTGGGGAACAATTCCTTCCCAATATTTAACCCAAATTTCCCCTGGTTGCGTTTGAAAGAGGGGGCAGAAGGCAAGCACGGGACAAAGCCAGCAGCCTCTGGCTGCTTTGCTGGAAGCACCTGGAATGCCCAGTGCCTTCAGCACCAAGTCCTCAAGGCTTTGTGGCTTTCCTTAGGGTCCAGACTAGGCTTGTGCTCCGTGGAAAACGAGGAATGATAATTACAGGCAATTTTAACCCGAGCAACACACTGAGTTAGAAACGAGCAGAACTGCACCAGCCACTTCTGCAGTATGAGGTGCTGAAACCACCAGGGAACTGGGGGGAAAATAGTACAAAACGCATGAAAGATTTTTGTCCCAATGTTAATACGGTTCAAGTTCCACTTGAGGTGATTTCTCCAAGCCCAGCAGCTCTGCAGGCGGTGCGGGGGAGCGGGGACGGGGGAGCTCCGGCCACTGCCGCGGGCAGTGACCGCATGGAGCCGGGCGGCTCGGGGGTCCGGCGGCTCGGGGGCTCAGGGGTCCGGCGGCTCGGGGGTCC
>VWPU01016110.1:0-24627 GCA_013398955.1 Callaeas wilsoni
AGCAGTCTTTCCCTCCTTCCCTCTTTTCGATATCTCAGCCCACATTATGTCCCCTACTTCACACCATTTTTCTGGGGAAAACATTAACGGGGTTGCGCAGCACCACCCCCTGTTCTTTGCCCACTTTACAGGGGCCGTAAGTCCTTTCAAATCTGCCTCGTGCCCCCTCTTGGAGAGGATACTAGCGAGGAGACGAACTGCCACCTCTTCTTCCATGGCAGTTCTTACCTTGCAGAGGGTCGCCCAGCTGTGCGACTGTCCAGGCTCCGGCGCTTTTCTTCGGCCCGTGCCCACCTCTGCCCTCCCAGACTCAGTCTCCCAGTATCGCCGTTCACGATGCTTTGGAGAAGTCGATCAAAATCGCTCTTAGGTCCCTGTTCGGGCGCCAAACGAAGCAGGGTCCTCCACTGAGAATGGGAGTCGAGTAACAACGAACACCGATATGGTTAGATAACGTTCTCGTTTATTGTTCAAATCAAGCAGGATTATGTAGCATTTCCAACTAGTCATCCATTGTCCACGCACTTTAACTAACTCTATGATTGGATACTTAGGTAAAATCAAGCCTGTCTACTGTCTACTAATTGGGTAGCATACGGCAAACAAGTGTCCTCCCCCCTCCCAGCTTGCGGTTATCACATCCTGTTAAACCTCCTTTTTTTCTCATGGACACCTCAAGGACACTCTCAGCACTAAGTCATGTTAATCTCACAGCACTCAGAGCAAGCAGGCCCTGCTAAGTCTGGCTTGTTCACTGCTTACAGATACAGACCATGTCCATTCTGCTCTGAGAATTCTTCTCCAATGGTGGGGTTTTTTTCCCCCAAAGATGAGCTCATTAGCCATGGGGTTCCTGATTTCATTCCAAATAAGGTAGTTCTTTCTCTACAAATTCTCTTTGATCTTCATTTGGATGCACTATATTTCTCTCCCTAGTCTCAAAGTACTATTTGTGGAGAATTACTTTAGAAGTTTTCTTCATTCTTTCCACCATAGGCGTCAGAACTGTAAGAGTGAGAAAAACAATCTATATGGGATGAGTAATGGCTGGAAATCACAGATAGAAGATACATTATATATAGGACTATTAAGGTATGTCACAGTAGCAAGATAACAGATCTTAAAATTGCACTTAAATACCAGATCAGGTCTCTTCACAGTGGCCTTGTTTGACTGAGCAAATAAATACAGCACATATAAAATGTTTTAATCACCCCAAACCAGATATTCCAACTTGAAAAAGGATTTAAATGTCTAATACATAAATTACATGGAATTTAAACTCCCAGATGCAAAGACACAACCTTGAAACTATGCCCTTGGATCACACAGACTCTAGGTAGTATAAGCTGAAGAGAGAGTTCAATATAAAGGTTCTTCAGATAAAAAATCTCTAGTTTGTCTAAATGATGACAAATAATTAATTCCTGGAAGAGTTAAGTGTCATGTACCTCACTGCACATGACTAACCTGCATTTCTCTGGCTACTCTTCTAAAGAACTTGTGCCAGAAGGTTTTAAAGCACACTGCAGACTCATTTCCTCGTATAAAAAAAAAAATCCCAGAAATTGTTTTCTTTTTCAAAATGACCACAAAAAGAGGGAGATTTTCCTTTCCCTTGCTTTTAGACTAAAGCTCAGTCTTTGGAACAGTGACCCAGGGTTCATTCTCTTTCTGTCTTTGAAATAGTGTTGAAACCTATGTAATTACCAGATAAGAAAATGCACAGAGGTAAAGACAGAAGTGCTTTCAAGCTTCCTATGGACGCTGTGGCATTTTCCATATAAGAATCATGCGCTACTTTTTGGGTATTTAGAGGAAAGAGAAAGGTTGAGTACTACTCCCTGACCTAGGAATAACAGTGGGCAACTGGGGAGATGGATTTCTAGGCTGACCTACAGAATAAAAAGACAAATGTGATTCAAAACATTAAGGAAGATAATTGAAGGAAAATGAGTCCTTGTTTAAATGTTATCCATCTCTCTTGTTTTACTTTTTGTTCAAATGGAACCCATTCCCCATCTTATGCTGATTCCAGCAACAAGTACAGCACATGACAGTGCAGTGACTGCTTATGTAACAGCAGATCTACAACTGTTCCTATCTGGAACACAGGTGTCCTCTTGTGATTTTTTTTTGGCTAGACAGATAGCATGATAATTTTTTGGAGATCATCCACAGCCTTTTCATAAAGACAGTTGTACATCTTCTCTGCCACTAATTATAGTAATGATCTTGCTTAATAACAAACCAAGAGCTTGTGCCAGAGCAACTAATTTTGCTAATTTTGCAACAATGAAAAATTGTCTAAATGTTTAGTCGGACTTAAAACAGAGGATGTAATAATATTTCCTTCAAGATGTAGATTGGCTTTGTGATGTAGATCGTTAAGCAACACTATTAAAGTGTGAAGCAGAACAAACTACATTTTGAGGTGCTTCTGAAGAGAGTGGAGAACAGTTATTTTGCAATACCATGTTTACAAAAAAATACTCTTTTTGGTTAAAAAGTACCTTAAAAGCACTGCTTATGTCAATGACAACATTTAAAGCAGACCTTAATATTATTTCAGTTTTGAGAGGAGAAGGAATAAATACGTCAGCTATGCCAGCAATGTAATTCAATAAAGTGTCAAAAGTTTTATGAATCTGTTTGAAATTAATGCTCAGCATTCTGAGAGCCAAAGAAATGAAACAATGGGAGTAAATTGATGATGGATATACTTGGTAAAAAACCCTGAAATAATGACATTTTCAAATCAGTAACATGACTGATCTGAAATTTAGCTGTGACCTTGTAAACTAATGCGCCAGGTGGGCGGCAGGGTGGAGGGGCAGCCGCTGGTTCAAGAGGAGTCCCTTAGCAAAGGAAACCACTGCAGTGCCACTTTGCATGCTTGTTAGCCTACCCTCTCACAGCCATGCAATGGAGAGCACACGCAGCCTTTCCATGTGGGGTTCATTTGCCCAGGCACAATTAGAGGAAGAGAGGCAGCCTCCATATGGAATTCAGATGGTGTTTATTCGGCGATACCCATGGACGGAGAGAGCGTTTTTTTNCCAGGGCTCCAAAGGGGTCCTGAGGGGCGGGATTCAACAATCAACGACCAGTGGGGAGAAGGAAAGAGGGGAACAGGGGTTTGGATTACACCCTTATAGGGGTCTCCAAGATCTGATGAGAGAAGCCATTACACAGAGTAAAAAGCTGGGAACCTTTAAACTTGTGAGCTGGTCTACCAGCGGGCCAACCCCGCGCCGGGGTCTTCTGGCCCCCTGGTCACCACAGCTGTTGGTTCAGTCGCTGCAACAGTAAACTACAATATATGCAGGAATATGTCAAAAGTTGGAAATTATTTAGAGACATTTAAATACTGATAATATAAAGTATCACCTAATTACCATCTCCTGTAACTTCCTTATGTGATTTCCTGTATTTTTAAGGATAAATATACTTAGTCTGACTTGTAGGCATCATATCTGAAGTCTTCTTAGCTTAATTCTGTTCCATACTGAATCAATTAGAAATATTTTATGGGTTTAAAATTATTTATACCTATAAAAAAGAGACATTTTTGAGTAGTATTGACTATATTGCATCTGCATAGACTATGAGAAAAGTCTGAATTCTCTGTAGCCTGCTTGAGCTACATTTCTCTGTTTACTGGGCTAGGAGCTTAAGTTTTGAGCTCAGAAATTGTTAGACACACAGTGAGGGACTGATCTGGCTTAACTCAGACATCTGAACGCCAGATGAATAAATCTGAACCAGTCACATCCAATCCCTTTCCATCTGAAGAACAGGCATCTTTAAATGTTTATAATTTGATCAGATAAATTATCTTTCTCTGTCTTCCACACAACAGTTTGCAAATAAAGGAATTATTCCTGAAAACTAGCCATGTGAGTGCCTTAAAATTATTAAAATTTTCTGTGTCACCATTATGCAGTTCTTTGTTCACAGCTGAGAGTGCAGTGACAGCAAGAATTTATTGAATGATAGTGCAACATCTCCCTATCTTTTCTATACTCTTCAATGTAAAAAGCTTGACCTTACTAGGTTGTAATGGAACTTCAGTTGTCATTCTCTGTTTCTTCATAGCCTTACTGTCCCGAAGTGTTCTTGAGAGATTACGACAACCTTGAGAACAAAAGAAAAAGCAGAATTAATTTATTGCAAGCAGTACAACTACAGAGTTTTATGTTGATAAGGGAATAGCCCTGGAACATGACAAATGCAAATAAGGCAGGCAGTAATGTACTGCATGTTTAAGAACTACTTCTATAATAGGTAAGTACTGAGGAAATTATTTCATATTGAGCATCACATCTTTTGATATATTTTGTGAACACCAAAATGCCATTCTTAAGAGATGAATCACTGCTTATTAAACCTGTGTCCCTCAACACATAAATACATTCATATTTGCACTTTTGGAAAAATTATTAAGAAGAACAAGCAGAATCAACTGAAAAAACCTATATATTTTAAAGAGTGTGTGCTTATAGGATGAGTTTTAAGTCAGACAGCCAGCTCAAATATGATTCCAATTACTGCAACCACAAAAGGTAATCAGAACAGTGTAAGTAGAGGTAAGTAACCTCAAAAACATTCAAAAAAAATCCCCCATAAATTTTATGAAGTTATAAAATTAAAAGGGGAAAAAATGAATGTTTAGTAGCTTAGGGTTTTGCTTAGGGAATACAACTTTTTCTTGCTCATGCTCCACTGAAAGCATTTCAGAACTTTCAAGAGTGCAGCAAGGCATTTCATGTAGCTAATGGACAAAGGGGTTCTAGTCCATCCATGTTAAGCAAGCAGGACTTAACATAGAAAAATGAGTTCAACATTAATTTTTCATCTTTTTACTCAAAGATCAGATCTCCTTTTGCCTCCAGCTGACTGTTTCATTGTAGTATACTGGTCGCTGCCATGTACAATATCTTGATATGCAAGGAAGCAATATTCTCTAAAAAGACTTGAAGCTTCCATTGGTTTGCCTGTTATAAAAATCTGCAGGCTGGAAAATAACTCCCACAGGACACTTTCGTCTTTAAAACTTTAAATCTGAAATGTTATCGTTTTTGCCTTTTTCATTGGGAGAGCACAACTGCAGAACTTGTTAAGGTACACGTTAGTCACTTCTTCAAGTGAGCTAGCTAACAGAATAGGAGATATTTAAAATGTACAAGATACACAAAAATGCCTTTTAGATAGGTTATGAAAAAAGATTGATAGTTATCAAACCAAACATTGAAAGAAATTTGATTAGAAGTCAGATGTTTCACTCTGTCACAGAAGAAACATACATTTGAATTTCTATGTCTGTCAGTGATAAGTTCACAGTGACATTGAATATCTCATCCACATCAGTTAGCTGAAACTCATGTCTCTTTTCCTGAAAAATCAGGAAGGAATTCAATGTGAACATTTAGTAGATGTGGAAACAAAGAAATATTGTATCTGATCTTCCAACTAAAGATGAATTGCTCCAGATTTTTGCTTGAACTGATGACAGAAGTATTTGTCAAAACAAGAAACAGTTTTCCACCATCTTGTACAGAAAAAGCTATACTTCTGTAGCTAGTCCACATATTTCTGTTTGGAAGTTAGCCTGGTTTATCCCATTTTATCCAAAGAACTGGTATGCTCAAATCCATGGTTAAGTTACTGGCATTTGTATTCATCTTTTTATCTTGGAATAGAAAAATCTTTCTTCAACTTCCAAAGATTTTATTTCTACTTCCTTACAAGTAAAAAATTTAACACATTTTCATATCCTTGTCTCTATTATCCTTGTCTCTATTATCAAATATTGCTAGATTTTCCGAATATTTTTTAATTGAAATTACTTTTTGAAACTGAGTTCAGCTTTTCAATTAGAATGAAATCGCGTGTTCTTTAGCTTTCTGTTGGGGGTTAACTTCTTTCCTTTTGTTTCTTTTTACGTAGCGAATTTTGTCCCATAAGTTGCTAAAAAACACTAACCATTGGGTACTTTAGGTAAACAAATGATGTGGCTAAGCTCAGGGGAGGAGGTCATCTGGCTGCACTTCTCTTATCTGAGGGTTTCTCTGAGAGGGGCTGAGATACCACGAGAATTGGGCTGGTAAAAGACGGGGCTGGGGCAGCTGCTAGCTCGCTCTTGGCTTCGGAGGAGGACGGTAGGAGCTGCTGCTTGGGGAAGGGAATTCGCTGCCATTGCCGTAGTCCAGCCCGGTCCTGCTTCTTCTGCCTTGGAGTGAGCCTCTGCTCGTGAGAGCAGCCACTGAACTGGGAACTTATCAACACCCACCTCACTAAGGGAGGGACTTTTCACCATCTGCCTGAGTGCCCAAGATTCTGAGCCTGCCTCTCCCTGCCCTGCTTGGAGCCAGGCTGCCACTGCCCAGCCCCGCCGCTTCTTTGGCACTGCTAGGAGCTTTCGCTGCACTGTAGCTTCACACCTCCTTCCTGCCAAGACATCCCGGGGTTCCCACTACAGTTCCAGAGTATGATACATCTCCTCCGCCGCCCCGGGAGTTTTGCTTGTCTCTGCCGTTCCAGCTGTCCGCTTCCGAGAGTCCTGCTGGGGCCCCGGGCCGGGCTGTCCCTGGGGTTTGTGACGCGAGCCGCTCTCCCGTCCCTTCCCCTCTCGGTCGCGCCGTCACTACCACGTTCTCCCCGAGCTCCGCCACAGCGCCCCCTGCAGCCGCGGGGGAACCATCGCACCTGCCCTGCGCACCGGGAGCCACCAGCGCCCCTGCCGGCTGTGACCGGAACTGCACCAAAGGGGAAAGTGCCTGCGGCCGAGAAGGCCGTCACCGGGTTCCTGGTTCTGGTTGTTGTTAATGCCAGAGTTGCTGTTGGTTTGCTTTGTTATACATACTAGTAAGGAACGGTTCTTCCTATTCTCATATCTTTGCCTGAAAGCCCCTTAATTTCGAAATTGTAATGATTCGGAGGGAAGGTGTTTACATTTTCCATTCCAGAGGAGGCTCCTGCCTTCCTTAGCAGACATCTGTCTTTCAAACCAAGACACTTTCCACTTTGTATTTATCAGAGACTTTTCTTACTTTAGATTTTTAAATTATTTTTGCCTAGTGAAGCTAATGCAGATTTGTACAGTATATGAAGATACTGCTCTCTGCTCTACAGACTTGTACCTCAACAATGAGGATGTTTTCTAGTGAAGCATCCATCAGAAGTTTAGAGACTTCTTTGCCAAAGAGTTGCTACAAGGTGCTAATACACAAAGAATTCCAATGAATAAGCTATTAAACTGGGAAGAATTTGTTGTTTTTCTCTCCTCTTCCCTGATATAATTCATCATGTAAATCTTTACCAAACTGATTTCCATATACTAGAGTACATAATCTTTTCTTTCTCCTTAAAACAATATTTTTGTCCACTTTCTAACAGTTTTTGGCTACAATCCACTCACTAACTTGGAAATAATGAGACCCTGGAAACATTTTATGTGCTCTCTCCTTTTGATTTTCCCCTGCTTTGATATTTCTGGAATTTTAGCTATGCCACTTGTTTTCCTACCTTGTTTACAATGAAGTTGAATGTATGTGTGCTGGTTTTGAGGCTTGAGATATTGGGGGACATGAAGCCCTGGAAATGACTGCAGAAAATGCAGAAAACTAACATGGGTATTGTGCCAGTTTGGACATAAATTTAGTAGGAAACAACCCGAAAATGGCATCTCTCTCTCTCTCCTGCCTGCCAGGCAAGCAGGTCCCTGCAGCCCCTCCCCTCATGGGCTTGGGAAAATAATTTCTCAAATGAAAGTGAAAAAGTCCTGTTCATTTAACAAACAGAGTGCCCCACAGGCATGGGGCAGAAAAGGATATTGAAACACCCTCCCATCCATGGAGGAGGCTGGTGGATTTTATATAGTCCCTTGTGTCTGTAAAACTTAGCTTCTCCTGCCGTCCCAAGCCGGGCAGAGTCTGGCGGCTCCCCTAAAGAGTCCCGGAGATGATGAACTGGTCTTGGATGAAGAAACAAGCTGAAAACAAGTCCAAAAAGGAACAGAAGCCACTGAGGCAGATCACAGTCCCTTTCAGATGAAAGCCAAAGAGCTAGAGAGGAAAACTCTCTCCTCTCCCCTCCTAACTGGCAGAAACTGCCAGCCCAGAGAAGAAAAGTATGTAAACTTCTAACTGCAAGGTCAAGTGAGCCGCTCTGAATAGTTCCCCTGACTTCTCTCTCCCTCTTTGCAGTTTAAAGGTACAAAGTGCATTCTAGAGATCAAGCAAGTGATGGGGAATACAGTAGTGTCATAGAATCACCCCAAGACAGTGTTTAATCCCTTTTTGTGCTGAAGTGAAAAAGCTCTAAAAATAATTTTTGGGCAGGTGTGCAGTCTGTCAAGCAATTTTCTTCATTCCAGTCAAACACATTTCCATACTCTAATGTCTGTGTAAGAAAGCTTATGTTGAACAAATTGTGGCTATTGATACTTGTATTCTGCACAGTCACAGTACCCACACTATCTAGCTCATTACTGAAATTGCTTTAGAATGCCTTCCATATGAAAGGTGTTATTATAGTATCAAATTCTACTCTAGTCTGAATTTCAAATTCTTGATTAAAACAGTGTTTTAGGCTAACAGGTTCTCTATTTAGCATCTCACCTGTATACTTTACACTGACTAATTCTAAATTATTTGTTACAGTTAAAGAAGATTAGGGGTGCTTAGAATAATAGTCTGCTATTACTGCTTCAAATGAGATGTTTATTGCCACAGTGAATTCAATATTATAAAATATTATATTCTATCAGCTACTGCCAGTGAAAGAAGCTCCTAAATGTCTGTGGGGAGTGGGAGCTATAAGACTGAGGTTAGGATCATACACTGGTATCACTAGTTCTTTGAATATATAAGTGAGCAGTAAATTGAGAATTAATTTGTTCATTCATAACAGAAAGAAATAAAATTTTGGTTACATGAAACTAAACATGCACAGACTGTCTTAGAAGTATGTATTATGTATAGTTAGAGATTCAAGAGATCCTGGTCCTATCCATACTTTAACTTGTGGGAATCTAATCTGAGGCACAGCCTTAACATATGTGTGCCCATTAAGGTAACCACAGAGATGGGTCTAAAAGAATTTAAAACAAATTCTGGACATAGAAAGGCATGGTCTTTTTCTGTGCTTATTTCCATGGTTTAGCATCTCTTGCTGTGGGAAGTACTGAAGCAAAATGCTCCAGGGCTGGGTGGGACAGCCTTAGGCTTGGTTTGTGGCCATGTCCTGCCACAGATTGCATCTCACTTGTAAAGTGTGGCCCCAATAGAGAATCATGAAATCACAGAAGAGTTTGGGTTGAAAGAGACCTTAAAGATCATCTAGTTCCAAGTCTCCTACCAGGATCTTCAGAAGTTCTCCCTTATTGACAACACAAAGCCTTTTATTTTGAGGTAAAGCCAGATTTGCAGTATCACACAGGCAGGGTGATGCACCTCACAGAGTCACTTTCCTCTGTGTAGGTGTAGCTGTCAGAAAATGCCTTGGTTACATTTTTGGATCTTCTCCGTAAACAGGAAGGCCCACATCCTGGAATACAGAAGTAGGAAATCACTGAACCTGCTTCAGAAGGGTTTGCTGCTCAAGCCAATGAGTAGGCTGAGACAAAGACAGCTTCAGAAGGGATCTCAGAAATTAGGTGAGACCTATTTACCATCAGAGTATGCCAATCCCTCAAGTGACTCAACCATGCCTGTAAAGTGCTTTATCATAATACATTTTTGACGTGCTTACACACAGGAAAAATTCTTTCTACTATTCATACAGTTGATTTCCAAATAAAATCAAAGGTTAATTTTTAAAACAAATACATGAATTTTAAAGGAGATTCCTTTCCTTCTTAATTAACAGGTCACAAGACCCCAAAGGAAAGAATTACAAAAGATGCAGGCACATGTGTGGGTGTGGCTGGTAACCAGGAAGCTGCAGCCTGGGGAATGGCCCATGGTGGAAAGGCTGTGGAATTGCATCTACACAGTTAAGTGCCAGATACCTTAGGAGCAGATCTAGATAAAGGAAAATCAGACATGCATTTAGCCTTGTAACACAACCTAGTTCAGTAATATTAGAAAATACTACAGATAGTAGGAATATATCGGAGAGGTTTTCATCTGCATCTGAAGAAAAATAGCACTGACACTTGAAAATCTGTAACAATTGATGGCAGTTCATAATATTCCAAAATCAATTCTAACATACCTTGAATTATATTTATATTTTCAGAAGACTTTTTAAATTAATGAACCCTTTTAAACATTTTACAGTCTCTGGAGAACTGGGCAGATGGTTTTTCACTGTGCATCTATGGCAAAGAGACCAATTTGCTTCAGGGTTAACTGAGTAGTGGGAGAAAGAAACTGAGAACAAGTTTTTAATATAATAATAAAAATTATCAATGAAAGCAGCCTTTAGTCAAGTAATAATAAAATAATAAAATCAATTAGGATTCAGTCAGAAATAGAATTCTGATTTTAGAAAGGCACAAACTAACTATTCTGTCACTTATGTTTCCTCCATGATTAATTTAAAGTTTGAAATCATGGTTTCCCCCAGTGATACCAAGTAATCCCAGAGTAAAATGTTTCGTTAAGAAAAGTATAGAGCAAAATATTTTCAACATTAAAGAAAGGAAAATTTTAAAAAAGGAACAACTTTTTTTTACAATCTCAGCCTTAGCTCTGACGATCTTGCTCTAAGCACTTCACAGACTTTGAAACAGAGAACACAGCTTAAAAAGAATGACAAACAAGTTGAGTCCTGTTGAGGTTCAAAGTTTTAAAATTAATATCTTTCAATACAAGATGAAATCTTGAAATGTACTTGGGTTTGCCACTCATTCACCGTAATTCTCTCTGTAATATATTCATTGTTAATATTTTCTATCAGAGATCTTCAATATGATGAATTTATCTATGAATTTGAATCAGAAGCGAGCAAACTATGTTCAAACAATAATTAAACCCAATTAGATCTACTTCATCTCTCATTTTCAAGTGCTAAGGAATTTTTCTCCTCTCCCTAACTCCCTAAGTGCTGCATAGCAGTTAAATTCTCAATGATTCATGCTCCCCAGGCAGGCACCATGTCCTCAAGTGCCAAGTGCTGACTGACCCCTGTGTTCTGAGTTTGCACCAAGTCTTGCTTCTATTTTGGTCTGAAATTCCAGTGTAGCCATGTACTGAAGGAAACAAGGCCAGATACTCGTTTTGCAGCCCACGCACAAAATACTGTCCAAGACAGGCCCAGAGGAATCAAAGTTGTTGCTCTGAGAAAACAGGAAGGAACCAGGAGTGAAATGTGGTGATGGAGAGTGAAGTGCTGTGACCTGGAAAGGAAGGAAGACAAGTAATGCATAAGCCACCAAAGAGAATATAATGAACTACTATAACGAAAGAAAAACTGGTGGGCTCAGCACATCATGACCTGAGCAGTGATTCTATAATGGGGTCAGTAAGCTTGAGAAACAGAGCCCATAAGTAAATAGGTAAAGAAAATTAAGCAAGGCAAGCTGAGGTAGAGAAGATATTCCAGAACTGGAATAAGTTGGACAAAACTTATGCAAGAGAAAGCAGGAAAGCCTTTGGCTGTGAGAGGAAATTCTTTGGAGTCCACATGGCAGCCAAGATTTCTGACACTTATCGTTCTGAACACTAGCATAGCGATTAGGTGAGCAGCTCCTTTATCACATTTAGCGCTAATGAGCACCTATCAGAGCCATTACTGCTGCCAGTCATTTCAGTTCATAAGTCAAACATCTATTGGGTAAATATAATGGGTTCCCTACATGCTAATCTTGTAAGATAGAATTAATACATTTTTATAGTTTTAGTGCAAGTTCTGTGTGTACAATTTTTAATGTTATTTTAGTAAATGTTTTGTTTATGTCCTCAGCAATATAAATGGCTAGAAATAAGTGAAAGGCAGCATGCTTGAATACATGCTATTGAATTGTTGCATAGGATTGACCAAACCCCTGTTGTTTTATGTTGAAACTTGCTGGAAGGTCTGTGTAAAACTGCAAAAATGGAAGCACTGTATTTAATTCCTTAATAAAACATCAATTTAAAACCACAAATGAAAAAGACACCTTCCCAGCAGGTGATAGAACTCAATAATCTTTCAGATAACCATGTGAATGAGCTACAACAATCTGTCACAAATCTCCTACTTGTCCAGTGGACCCTCAAAGCTAAGCCTACAGCTAACAAAATTACTTTGCTGTGGAACTTAGCTCCTACATTGCATTCAGGAGCACACATGGGTAACCTGGGAGAGACCCTACATTTTAGGATGCAATCAAGAATCAAGTTTCCTATGTCTGGCCTTGCAGTCTTTGCCATTCTTATTTGCTTTTGTGATATCATTTTACATTTCATATCAGAAAGACAAGGTGAAATCCCCCTGTAATGACAGGCAGTCCAGTATCACATATCCCAAGAGCATCTTGTACCTGGTGAGATGGGTAAGTGCCTGCACTGAAACTAAACTCAGAGGTTGATGGTGAAACAATATGAATGCAAGAAATCATATAGGATCTATTTCAGGTAATCAGTCCTTCAAATCCAGATCATGCTAATTTTTATCACTTATTGAGTAATTTCTAATGTTTTAAAACTTCAAAACCATCCTGTGTTTCATCCTAGTCTGTTTTAGTCTTACAGTTCACATGTATGATGAGGGCCTCTCTTATATTTTCCCTCTCCTACCCAGCTGTGGAGAGCTGTGACAGAGAGGCTTGGTGGGTGTCTGCATCCAGCCAGGGTCAACCCACGACAGGAACAAAACTATTATCGATTATTGATATCGATCTGGTTGTAGTGAGCTTTGGAAGGCAAACAGCTGAAGATCACACTGTGCAGAAGGAAGCAGGGCAGGAATTGTATTACTACAGACATTTGAAATTTCAGAATATTCCCACTGTATATTGCAACAAACTAAAGCGCTCTCAAAGCTTTTGATGACAAAGGAAAGAGGGCAGAAGATGAAAAAAAGACCAAAACTGAATTTGTACTTAGTATTTGGATGTTCACTTAGACTGTAGGGAATGTGCACTGTGGTTTTCAATCTTCTGTATTGAGAGCAGGAACTTTGAAGATACTTGTCCTTTCACGGGCACTACAAAGGCTGTGGGTAAGAAAATCCTTTGTTTTGCTCAGAATCAGTCTTTTGGCTGACCAGAAATTACCTTCACACGGGAAAAGGGATCTTTGTAAAAAGAAGAAAAAAGAGTATTCAAGTAGAATGTTTCAGGTTTTTTTAACATTTCCTTATTGAAAAAATGTATAATCAGAAAATTCCTACTTACTTCTAGGAAAAAAATCTTTCTTCATACATTTATTTCAGTTGCAAGCTTTGTCACTATAATTAAATTACTTGTTTCGTAAGATAAATCTCTTCAAGAAACTAGCACTGTATTTGCATTTCTATTAAATATTCTGTTTTTGTGTTATCTTGAAAACACTGCTTATATTAACAGCATTTACTTTTTCTACTGTTTGTTTTGAAGGCATAAGACTTTCTCTGTACAGTTGTCTATGAAACTTTTAGTAAGTAATTCAAATATTTGGTTATTAATTGAAACTGTTAGTCATTTCAATTTAGAATTCAGTGTTTGTTCATTTCTCTGGTTCAGTGTTTGGAATTAATTTGCTCTGTGCTGACACATTGTTTATTTTAATGCTCAACCTTAAAAAAAAGGTTTTTGCAACCATAAATCTATAAACTAAAATGTTTAGAAATGTAACCTATGTTTCAATGTTTGCCTTCTTCCAAACATGAATGCAAAATTCACACTTCTCAGGATCAAACACAAGCAGTCCAGTTGACAAGGTGTGATATGACAACTGACTTACCTTACCACCCACCTCAAGCTGGGATACTTGAAATATTAGTGGGGTAAGAATGCCTAGACATAAAAGCAGATATAAAGTTATTCAAGTAAATTTCTACATTTATTCTTTTACAATGTAAGCTCAACTCCAAATTGTCAAATTACTGTCTGGTCTTGATGCATGAAGACAGCCATGTTCTTTTTCTAGGCTTTTTTCTTTAGCCATTCAGCTATTTGCAAGATACTCTCCACTTAACATAATTCTGTTTTGTTGATTTTCAGAAATTGTTGTCTTTTTTGAAAATACTCACTTATTTTCTAAATAATGTATGTGGCAGAAGTTTCTCTCCACTATACTAATAAAGATTAGAGGGAAATAGAGCTCCTGTGATTAAATTTGCTTGTAAGAGGATAAGATACTATAAATCACCAGCAATAATGGCCTGTTACAATTAAAATACAAGAATTAAATGACCACTTTATGACAAAACATTTCATAAATGAAAAGTAATCTCATTAAGAAGTATACACTTAAAAAAAAAGAGTAGAGCTGCATATGCCAAAGGTTTCACATGATTTTGAAGTCAATATATAAAAGCAGTTACAAAAATGGAATTTCATGCCAAGTCATACACAAATTTAAAGGGATATGTTGTCATGTATTAACATAATTTGTATTCATTCCTGTTGTCAAATATAAATAAATGTTAATAGTCATTTAACTGAATTTTAACTGATTTAACTGAATCCTTGTGTCTTAAAAAACTCTTTATTAAAAAAAAAACAATCACTTTGGCCTAATTTATAAATAATAGTAAGAAGAATAGATAAGACATCAATGACTGTAAACTGGTGTAATCAGTCTGCAGTGATGTGAGATCACACTATCACCCATCTGAAGATGCGGCCTTTACTTATTTTCCTGTAGGAACTGTGTGTGATATACCTTTTTATGATAAACAGCACATAGGTCTTGGGCTTTCTGCTTGGCAGATGCTATCTAGAATTCTAGAACTAAGTCAGAGATAGTTATTTGGGAGAAGGCAAAAAAGGAGTAAACTAAGAAGAAAAATAAAGCTTCACACAGAAGAGGACATTTCTGTACATCCATGTGCAGTTATTCAGCTGTTATGGCCACCATGTCTGACAAAAATCTTAAAGCTAAGACATCCCAGGAGACTAAAACTCTGAATCTGTGGAAATCAAGTAGTGATGAGAGAGAGCAGAAAGGTAGTGGGGAGTTCACAGGGCTCAGAGAAGAGACTCCCATTATGTGTCAGAAAATGCACTGTACTCCTATCCACAGTAACTTTAGTCCTTTCACATCATCTTCATTTCTGTAGAGTAAAAAAATACTATGATTTGAAAAGGTTTTGAATGTTTTTGATCAGATATTTTCTTTTAAATGAGAACATTCATAATTGCCAAATGTACTTTGTCATGATGTGTTTTAGTCTGGATATAGAGGACAAGTTCCATACTGTATTTAAATGTAGGATTACTCAACTTCAGAAAATAAGTTATGTTTATATATTATCTACCATAATTTATAAATTATTTACCAAGAGAATTGCTCTTCTTAGCAGCAATATCTGTTTATTGGTGTAATAATATAGCTCAGTGTAAAATAAATCTCTCAATGCAAAGTAAAATCATAAATAGGATAAATATTATTCAATTTAAATAAACTAGTCCTATATTTCCCTCTCTCCAAATCCAATTTTTTGCCTTTAGATTTAAATAAGATGTAATTTTTCTCTACAGTATGTTCTAACTTTGTGTTCACTTGAGTAATTTTTTCTTTTACTGTCAGTTTCAGTGAGATCTTAGTGCTCTATAGATCCTCTTGATTTTTCAGATGAATATTATAATAACTGCCAAAAACTCTTTATGAGGTTTTAGTAGCAGCAATTGTATCAACAGCAAATTGAAGATAATCCAGGAAATTCTTGTCAGTGATCTGGTCTCCCTTGAAGGTTTTGGACAAAAGGTGAAATAGTGGTTGGGACAGTGTCTTCCTGTCTAATATGTCACTTTTATTTTCTATCTTAACTTCTCTTGTCAAGTGTAAGAGTTGTTAGACTGGTCAGATAGACTCAAGTGAATTCAGTTTCATTTAACTGAGCTTTATCTTACATGTTTTATACAAAGAGTCTCAACTGGTGCCAGAATTTAACAATTACTTAAAATAACTTTGTGAATTTCTGTTAAAAATAAATAAACCTCAAATCTCAGCCAATGGAAATTCATGGTATCTCAACAAGTACTGAATATCTCAAAACCAGATTATGCGCTTTCTCTGAGAGAAAAGGTGTTACCAATCCAAGATGAAAAAAATGGAAGTCTATGAAGAAAGTGTTCAGTTATTTGAAGACTAACTGAAGAAAATTATTCCTGGAAATTGTGTTTACCGCTTTATTTAATGAAATGCATCCTAATTAAATGTGTTTCCATATTTGTCACTTTTTACCATTTTAAAAAATGAGCAATAAATACAGTAATCATAATGGCTTGTTCTGGAAGACACTATATCTTCATTATTGTGAGGAGCACTAAATAATCTAAATATGAAATGTAATGCAGACAGTTCCAAGTTAGCATAAATGATAAAATCAAGGCCAATGTTCTAGAAAATATATTCAATGAAAACCAAAACACACTCATCTGCCCATCAATTAGTATGAGCTAGCTAGATGGTCACTTTCTAGAAACTTTCCAGTAAGAATACTTATGTAAAATTTTGATGGCAAATGGCTAAGTCTAAAGTTAAATTTATAATTCAAACTTCAGGAATAATCTTTCTGTGAAATTATGCAGAAAAGCCATTGCTGTTGCCAGAAGTTGTTTGCATTATTTGTTAAATTCTTGAGATAAAACTTCAGTAATAAATTTTTTTTTGAACAGTTCTTGAATGAATGTACCTTAAAGTGAATTAATCTGTCACAAAAAACCCACGTGGAATTAACAAGCTAATACCATTTAAAGAACATGATTTAGCATTACTTGAAAGCAGAGCCATCCATCATAGGCACACATTCCCATTTTTATATTAAAGAGTCTATTGTAGGTGTAATAGAATCAAGAGAAGATCAGAAAGTGAAAGAAGGAAAACAGTTGTGATTCTAAGTGGTCCTTGGATTTAGAAATGACATTATTTTAAAATTAGGCTGTGACTGTAGAGCAACAGTTGAGTTAAAGCATAGAGTGGAACAAAGCTTTTGCTGGGAAAGTCTGTCAATTTAAATAGCTAAGTGGTTCTACCTGTTGGAAGAAAAAGAACTGGGAAATGATTTGGCTTGAAGTGAGATGTGAATGTGGCAATAAGCCTTTACCCTTAGTGCCTGGGTTAAAAAGATCTATAATTTTCCCCTAAGCTTAACAATAAATGTGGCTCATGTAAACAATGAGAAACATACAAAGGATTTTCCTATTTTCACAGATCAGTAGAAGTTCTGCTTTTTCAATACCTCTTATGCACCTCCACAATGGGCAAAATAGTTTTTTCAGACCTGTACTGTTTTCCCTGAATTTCAAGGACACCGTGTACCCTGCAGATCTGAGTGAAGGATTTGTACATATGAAAGAGCAATACTCTTTGTCTTCCTGGCTTATGTAAAACAAGAGGGAAATAAGTAAACAAAAAGTATTTACATCTTGTGAAAATGCCATAATGGTATGCTTCCCAAAAGATCTGAGAAAAAGATGGGCATATTTTGGACACATCTTCACAGAAAACATGAAGAGATGTTAGCTGCTCAGATATTTGGGTTTGGAAGGTGGTAAGTCTGGTTACTGGTTAATGAAAGAATATAAATGTCATAGATTAGATCTGAATTCTTACAGCTTTAGTATTCCATCATGCCTTCAACAAGCAAGGCTTTTAATGTGCAAAGACTTTATCAGCAGTATCCTTTCAGAATGTCATAATTTAAAAGCAAAATGGGCTTCATGGGCTGGATGAAAGGTGGTGTTTCCAACTAGTGAGGAGGGAAACATTGAAGAATGGGCTGGTGGAATTTAGGCTTTTCTGAAATAATGGCATTCAGCAAACGGTATTACTGTTATAATCCAATAGGGTGGAATAGGTGAATAGAGTGGAATGTTTTTCAAAAATAAGGAAATAGTTGATGTTATGAATATGCAGAACCCAGTTAAATTATTAACTTTTGTCCTGTCCCTCAGAGACAATCTTCTGGTTAATGCCTGTCACTGCAAAAGATTTCTGCAAGTATGTTAACCCAGAATTACAGGATTTCAAGTTACTGCCACTTACTGAAAGAGGCTCCCTGGGAAGTGAATATCTGAATTCCCAATTTCAAGAGGTATCAGCTGGCTAAAACACTTCAGGGTGCTTACAGAGCACTCAGATCTGTATTGCAAACCTTACATAGAAAGACCTTCTGCCCGGATGTTGTTTTCACTGACAAAAATCTTGATGAGGATACCCAAGCATCTCTATAGCTGCCCTTTTCTAGAGGTCTCCCTCATATTTTCAACCTCACCCCACAAGGAGATGCTGAAATTCATTAATTTTAAAATTGACACAAAGTACATGTTTTAGCACTGCAATGGGACTATTGTCTGCCTTGTTCCAACTGACAATGTAACACATCATTTTGGAATGACCAGATACCCTGCAAACTGTATACAAAAGGCCTGTTACCACTCAGATAGTAGTAAGTCCTGAACAAAAGTATTGAGTACTCCAGGGTGGTTTTTTTTGTTGCTGGGGTTTGGTTTGTTTTGTTTTTAATTTTTAATCAAAGAATCTTCTGGATAGAAATCAAGCAGATTAAGTTATGGGCCAATTATATAAATAAAGTCCCATTAAATAATGAAAGAATAAAAAGAAAACATAAATTACTTAAGGCATAAATCTGTCAGTCTTTCATTGCAAGGTGCCACTTGAATGTGGCATTTTAGCAACATGTTTCATTCTTTATTAATATTTACATTTTTTTTGTTCCCAGGAGACAGAAGTTTCCCTATTCTAAGCAAAACAGAAACTAATCAGTATTCTTTTAACATATCAAACATGAAAGGTGCTAATGTTTAAGGGGAAGACTTTGAAAAAGAAGAGGGTAAAAAATAATTCTACCCTTCTACTTGGGTTTTTTTCCTCCAGCCAATGCCCTTTTTTAATACTCAGTTAAAGGCTTCCCACTGCTGTTTATGTCTGGACCACCTGTTCCCATAATGCACTCAAATCAGCAGGGTTTGGCACTGCATTAGACAGTTCATAAAAATACTAGTTCAACAGTAGGCATTTAGAGTGATCAGTCTAGATTCCATTATCTGAGTGCTATTTCACTTCCATAAAAACCTAAATGGTTATAATTAGGAAGAATTAATTTGATTGTAGGTCATGTAGCATGTGTGTTAGAGTGAGGGAAAAAGGGACAATGAGGAGGAAGGAATGTAGACCACAATTTCTGGAGTTAAAGGAGTGCAAATGATGTTGAATAAGGAGAAGGAAGAGGCAACTTGTCTATTGATAGATTAGAATAGGAAGAGCAGGTGATAAATTATCTCACACAAAGAGGAAAATGAGTGGTATATAGAGGAACAGAGATGAGAAAAGAAGGTGAAGTGATAGATGGCTTGGAGATTAAACAAGCAGGTTAGTTAGCTAAATAATTATTGCGTGCCAGTTTTAAAAGCTTTCTGAATTTTAAATTTTGATTCAACCTTCACATCTAGCCTCTCACAAACTTTATTATCCATAGGTATATATTCACATCTAGAAGAAAAAAATCCTGAAACACAGTTACAAGCCTTTTATGTTTATCCCATAAGAAACTTTTCTAGCTGCAAAGCTGGAGCTTTCTGGTTCCTTTAGCTTCCTCTCATTGCTAGAGGCATTAGACTCTGCCTAACAGCTGACATCTCATGGAATTAAGGCACTATTGCCATTCCAGGAGGTGAGGAGAAAAAGGAGCTCCTCCTCCTTCTGGAATGAAGAGCTTTTCATTCACTCCTATTACAGTAGCAGCCTCAGGCCTCTATCATTTGACTTTTCATGCAGAAAACACTTTATTCTAGGTCTTGGCACTGTAGTGTTCTTTGACATTCAGTACATGGGGGTATTATCCCACATATAACACCATACTAAGGGAGAATTCCAACCTTTTAAATAAACAGCACTAGATCTCAAACATTTTATCCACTAAATCTGAAATGATTTTTTACATACTTTCACAAGTTGAAACTGAATGTAGACCCTGACCAGGTCTGTCCCCAGTGCACATTTTCTGGTAAAATGAGAGGCTTATTTGGATAGAGGCAGCTTTCTCTGAAAAGAACATGATACTTAACTAAGAGCTAAGTTAGTTCTGGAACTTGAAGAGGGGTTGAGAGACAGGTTAAAAAGTCAGTTCTTTGTATGAAGTTCAGGAATGTAAAAAAAATATTAAATACATTATGAAAACAGAGGACCATGGATCTGAGCCAGTTCTTTGCATACGCAGCTCTAATGAACCTACTATTTACCCATAATTGTAAGGCTCCAAGTAGAGACACTGGAGTGAATGAGCAAGGAGACTGTTGGGTCTGGATCTGTATCAGCCTCACCAGGTGCAAGATGGCTCATAAAACCTTTTATTCTATTCCATCTTTAATGGTTTCTTCATACACTTTCAAAGCTTTCGCATCTCAAATGTTTCCTTATCCATAGTGATCTGCAATCCAGAACATAAGAGAGTTAAGTAATTGGTATTTTAAGACAGTTAAACTCAATCTTTTTGATCCTAGACAAAGCAGAAATCTAACTTTTCAAAATACATTTAAGGAAACTAGCAAAACATGAATGCAAAGTATTACAGTAATATACTTCCTGCTTCAAATACACTCCTCCCTTTGGGATTCTGCCCATGTAGATACCACTATGTTTTCTTTTTTTGGATTTCACCATGCATGTAAAGTGGATGTTAAGAGACACTGCTGAATTTAAGACAAATTATTGAAAATCTTATTTGACTGAGGCCCAGCTGTCACACAGTCTTTTTTTTGCCTCACCATAGAGGAGCTGGGACTTCTGCCTCAGTCTTTCCCTTGGTTCACAGCCTTCCGCTAATTCTGAACACGTGCATATTTCTTACCCTTTTTGACATCAGCAATCTGGGAAGTGTCTCATCCAATTTGCTGGAGCAAACCAAGGTGCTGGCATGGCTTTCTTGAATGGTAAATATCATCACTGATTGTGTAAGAGTTGAGAATGTTGCCTCTAGCATCTACTCACATGCTGCAGGACTATCTGGCATATCCACACTCTGCCTGCTAGCAGGAAAATAAATTTAAAAAAAAACAACAACAAAAGAAATAAAAACAATACAGACACAAAACCAAGCATTCTACTCTAACTGAAGTCGGTTTTTAACAAATAGAGAAATATGACCACATCTACTTCAAAAAGTAAACTTAACAATGAGATCACTTATGCTGCCCACACACTGCCTCCTGAAAAGCTAGAAACATGATATGGATACAGAGGAAGAAATTCTGTCAAATTTCATGTGGTTACTGTTGCTTGGGAAACCACTTCCTTGGTAACTACAATGCATTCTCAGCACGACCCAGTATCAATTTCTCTCTGGCTCTCAGACAAACAAACCTGCAGTATAGTGTGAAGAGAGAACAAGAAAAAACCAAACAATAACAACAAAGCCATTCTGAAGAAAAAAGAAGAGAATGAGCAAAAGATTTCTTGTTGCTGTTGTTTCAAATGTGTCTAAATGTAAAATAATGTAATTAGAAATATATCTGAAAGTCTTTTTTAATATTGTTTGGAGGAGAAATCATTGATATATGTCAGAAAGTGTGTCTTGAATCTTAAGCGTGAGGTTGGAGACAAGGTTCTTGTGTGGCTTTGGAGAATTGGCATTGAGCCTGCTATGGAAAGATGGCTGTCACTGGTGTTTTCTCTATTCCAGTTTATCAGGACATTTGTTGCTGAATCCACACTATAGAATGCAGTTTAAGAAAAGATCTGTTAAGAATAACTCACTAGTATTTTAAACACAATTTCTAAAGAAAATTGTTGTAAAAAGAAGACATAAACCTTAGAGTCCTTTCCCATACTGCTCCAGAAGAGTGGCTCAGGGATACTGCTGCTAAACCAGTAACAGTTTCCTTACTGCTAAAACACAGTGATCATTCTTTTAGAAGTATTGATTTGAGCTCTTTGCATAGAATGCAAAATTTGGTTTATTCGTTGTTTCACACCAAAATCTTGTCTTCTGTTTACCTAGACCTCCAGCTTCTCTTTGACAACAGGCATGTAAGCAGCTCAGCACAGTTTTTGTTCATGGACTACATAAAGGAAACCTAATTTTTATATGAAACAAATAGAAGAAATGCTCTAGTTATAGCACCAGCAATCTGGGGTTTTTTCAGTTTATCTTTTTGTGGGCCTTCTATCAGAATCATTATTGTGTCATTCCAGCAGCCCAAATTAAGTAATAGGGAATAAGAGAGAGAGGAAACACTGAGAATTAATGTCACATTAAGCGTCCTATCACTATTCTTACAGGCAAAGCAGACTCACCAACCTGTACAGTCCATAAACATGTGTGCACTGGAGGCTTCTTTTCACATAGCTGGAAGTGATTAGGTGGTAAAAAGGAGGCATCATGCCGTCTCTACTTCTTCCGTTTATGTTAAGTAGCTTAGGACAGAGTCACTCTAAGAAAGCATGAAAAATAAATAAGGAAACTATCAAAATCATTTAAATCACCCACTTTCTCAGTGCAATGAACTACTTCTTTTATGTATGCCTGTTTTAATATATAGATTTCTATCTGTACATAGACATACACACACTTGCCTTTTCAAGGACAGTAATAAATTTGTTTTGTACTTTTTTGCAGACAAAAAATTAACTGGTTGAAGTTATTTTGTTCTTACAGAATGAACATCAGCAAAAAACATTAATAGTGTCATTTTAACACCTTTAGTTCAAGCATGCCTTCCACCCACACTCCAAATGGCAGAGGATATACGTAAAACACATCTCTTTCAGGAATTCAGGAACTTATTGAGCCAATACAAACATTGGTGCTAAACTGCAATAATATACTCATCCCATTTCCTGGTGCTGTTTCCTGGATTAAATACAGGCACAAATCAAGAAAACTGAAAATTAGAAGAGTTCATAGTTTGTTCTCTGGAATACAGATGTTTGTATATCTGCTCTAGAATATGTGGCTGTGCGGAGAGGGCAGGAGGATTTCCCTGGAATACTAGACCAGATATGATAGAGAGATGGGATAGATTTGGGTAACAACAATGGAAAGGGCACTCTCTCTTTTGATGTTGACTACTTGGGTCAGCACTAGTATCTCTTCAAGTATAGTGTCTTAATTCAGAAAAACAAATGAGAAAGTCCAGAGGAGTTGGACTGGTATTATATTGTACTACTGTTCTCAGGTAGTTGAAATACTTCTTTGGCATATGTTTATGGTGCTTTGATAATGAAAAACGACAGTGGGAAATGCCAAGTCTTCCACATTGCTGAGATAGCACTTAATATGTTTTGGCAGTACTCCTTCCCCTCCCTGTGAAGTTTAGTTACTCTATCCAAAAGCACCAAGTAGCCATTAGGATCCACATTATTTGGACACTGATGCCATGAAAGCTCTAGACTTGAATGTGAAGTTGTAGTGCATAATTATTGTTTCCAAACTATTCTTGGATGAAAAGCAGGAAGTTACATACATGTAAAAACAAACCAAACAAAATAATTTCAACAAAAATCAAAGCCAAAAGCACAAAGTGAATTGAGATAGCTCAGGTTTCCTGGTTTTTTAAAGAAGTTTTCAACAGTTACATATTCCAGAAATGCACATGTAATACTTCATTCTTCTCCTGTCAGCATTGCTGTACTATGAATTCAAATACTGCAGTCTACTTAGTTTAGATGAGAGAAAAAATCTTGAGTATATCATGTTTATGTGTAAAAGTTTACCACTGTGATTGCCTATCTTTGTATCTTATAGAATAATTACATATTATTAAGACAATAATGTATTAGTAATGTATATGCTTTCCTAAGCGAAAAACTTGCTTCTGTGCCTAGAGTTAATTGAATACTTAACATTGAAGTCACAATCAAAAAATATTAAGGCAAATATTAAACACATGTGGAAATGGGCATCCAATGCATAGGATGTTAGGCTCACACCTTGCATGTGGCCTGTTTCAGTAAGCACCATGCAAAACCAAGGGGGAGTTCAGTATGTCACATTATCAATTCCTAACTCAGTAAAGTGGACTACTACAAAATCAAGGTTCCAGATTTTGCTGAGCCGTTGTCCCTCAGGGTCACTGTATGACAGCCACTATTACAGCCTTATCTGTGGGTTGTGAAATGTGGAGGCAACAGATTTATATCCTTGTCATAATCATGTCCTGTGCTGACTGGTACCGAGGTGATCACATCTGTCAACTTGCAGTGATTTGAAAATCTATGTTTAGAGAAGTACTTTATCCTACCTTCTCTATGTAGCTCCTAATGTATTCCATTCTGCTGTTTAAATGAAAAAAAAATGTTCTGCAGACTGCAAAAATTCATATAAGATGATCCAAATCAAAACAGTATCTTTGAAGTCTCTATACCTTGACATTTAACTTCCCCTGTCTCCAAATAGCAGCTAAATGAGAAAGTGCCAATTTAATTTGGACTTCATTCTGTTTTCCCTACAGCACACCTGTTACAATCTGGTTTAAATACAGAAGAGCAGAGGAAACTGTGTCTCCGCGAATAAAGCAGATCAAACCCAGAA
>VWPU01016112.1:0-70971 GCA_013398955.1 Callaeas wilsoni
TTGTGTCCAAACCAGCACAGACAGTAATGAGGAAATGCCACAAGCAACAACCATTCTCGGCCATCCTACTCTGCCTACTAACTACAGCACAAAATACATGATCATTTTAACATCACTGTGAAATCCATATTTAGCCTATTCTTTTAAATTAATTGTATTTCTTTCATATTTGTTAGGTAAACAGTGTTTCACTAACACAGAAGAAATCCTTTTAAAGTATTCAAGTCTTGTCTGTCTCCAGCAACACTGTGCACATTTTATCAAGTAAATTGAAAGCTAAAGAGGATCCTTTAGCAGTCTTCTGCAATCGCACTCACCTATCAGGGAAAGTCGGTGTCTTAGAGGGACATTGCAAGTACTGCTTAAATCGAAGCTCAAATGCTTGCCCTATGGTGCTGATGACATCCTGGGCCAGGCCATCACAGCATTCCAGTATATGACAAGCTAAATGAAAAAGATTGACACATGCAAATCACTGTTTATGTCATGGTGGGACACAATGACCTATGACAAAACACCTACATGTCAAGCTTAGTTTCCCTGTTAGTGATGTGCGCATTTCAACAAAACCCAATTCTGATACAGTGAATTTCAGGCAATCACAACTTTTTAAAGGTTACATAAAATTGCGCTGACGTGCAACTGCAGTAGACAAGGTCACAAATCTGTTCCACTATTTTAACAAGTCCATGAACAGGAAAAAACCACATAATATTTCATTTGTTATTACTTGAATGCAATAATGAATATGTAAGAATTCTAAGCTTTAAATTGAAATTTAAAAAATATTAATAGATGGTAATAACAATAAAAGCTTTATTTGCTTTCCTCAGTTTTATTACTTCACTTTTATGTCTAATCACCCCAAGTTCACAAGCTGCCATCTTTTCCCAAATTACATTCTGAGGCAGGAGCAGTATCTGCAGATACTTTCCAGTTAATGAGCCTTGATCTTATTTCAGGAGTACAGAGGTTGGTACCTTTTCCTGCTTTTTTGCATGGAGACACTCCCAGCAAACTGCAGGGACTGCTGAGGAATGCAGAGCCAGCAGTCCTGATTAACTCCAGCATTTCCCCACGTGCAACCTCTCTGAACCCACTGTGAAAGAGGAAGTAAAGGGGGAGGCTAGCAACACAAGCTCTCTTCCTACAGAAGACTGAGAAACCTTTATCAGTTGTCTGAGCAGCCAAATCTGTCACAGTTTTAAATCAGAGAATGGCTTGGAGGGCTTATCATATGTGAAAATGCAAAGAGGTGAACTTTTGAAGAGTTCACTCAACACTGCAGGAGCATAGATGGGTGCTAAGATGTGGAAGTTAAAGATCTCAATGAACAACATCTCAGTGATATCCAGAGAAGCCCAGGTGAGTTAATTTTCCATAGTCAGAGTTGGACAAGCATATTGTCTACTGGCTACAGCCTGGATTGGATTTCAAACTGGTTCTTTTACAAGTCCTGCTACAGGAAAGTGGGTTCTTGTTCAAAGTTACTGATTTGTTCACCCATGACTGCTTTAATAACCTGAATATAAACTCTTCAGCTAAAAAACTGCATTTTAGTAGTGCCCAGTGTCCAACTCACTGGAACCAAGTGCATTGGATGCTAGTGTCCTACAAATAAGGGCTGGTCATTACATTTGTGTGAAATTGTTTCAGATAAAGTAATACAGGGAGAGTAGGTTTAGATATGACTTTTTCAGAGGCTGAAATATTGGACAGACTTCTGAAGAGGTCAGAATAAAGTGCCAAGAAATCTGCAGTTGTGCGAGTATGGAATGTCTGCTGTCTCTTCCGCAGCAGCAGCAGCAGCAGCAGCAGCACCTCATTCAGCGTGAGATGGCACCAGTCACAGTGCTAAACAAATACAGGGGTGCTCTTTTCTCACCTTAGAGCATTTGCTATGCCAACCAGCAAGCTGAAATGCCTCGTCCAGGGAAAATGTCCCTAGCTGCATGTTGAAAGTGGATTCAGCAGACAAAAACAGGACCTCCATGTGTCCAAAGACAGAGGCAGACATTCCCGCCTAGCAGTGAGACATTTGTTTTTTTACGCCCTCTGCAACACTGCTATCAGCACTGAACAATCAGCCCCCATGGAACGTGCAGATTTATCTCCGTAAACATGGACCAAGTAGTTAGGCCAAACAAAGCTAAAATGTTTGCACTCTATAACTAGAGTGTGAATTTAAAGAGGCGACATTGCTCACTGCTAAACCTTTCTGGAGCTGAAATGAAGCATGAGTCATTAAGTAGTTTCAGTAGGTGACATAATGAGTAACCTGTTTCCTTGGATACGTGAATGGACTTTCAGCAGGTAGGAGATATGCTTCTTGTAAAAGGATGAGAAGGTTTGGCTCACACAGAGATGATTTCTTGTGAATGTTACAGCAAAAAATAGACAGCCTTTAGCTTGCTAGATCCAGAATGCAAAGCACGAAGACAGCTTTTCCATCCTTGGGAAAAAATGAGCCTAATATGCAAGCTACACTACAGCATTGGTGGTAGGGTAGCGTCAGTAACAGTAGCAGTAACATTTTCGCTAGATACAGATGTAAAGACAAACTCCCTTTTAAAGTAATTTGCAGACAATACAAAGAATGACAGAACAGCAAGAGATGGTGAAAGAGGGCAATTCAAGTCCCTTGGTAAATCAGACCCTTTTAAAGCATGTGTTTTTATACAGGTGACATACAAAGTCAGGGATCTGCAAACCATTGCTGTATACATGAGTGGGGAAAGCACCCATGGGAAAGCCATAATGCTGAAGGCTTAAAGATCACAGCGTGAAAGAATTTCACATGAGGTAACAGTACTTCACTGCAGCAGAAAGGGCTTAGGAGGAACTGGCTGAAGATGAGGACAAAAGCAAGAAAAAATAGGAAGGTGCATTCTCTGCTATAGTGGCAGACCCTGTTATGCAGGTATCATATACCTTTTTTCAACACCTGCAGGAAAACGAAGGAAGGAGGTACAGAAATTATCTGAAGGATGGAGGATGTGCACCGCAGCTGGAATGCTACAGAGTTCAATCTGTCAATCTTTACAAAAAGAAAACTAAGAAATTAGTTGGCCTGAATACACTAAAGGAAGACAATAATATCAGGTGCTCATACGACTCCTCAGTCTAAGATAGCCTAGCTCAACAAGCAACAGTCACAGGAAGCTAAGGATAAACACATTTAATGTAAGACAAAAGGAACATTTTACATGAAGAACATAGTGCAGAAGGAACATAGTATGTAAAATCCACTCACATGGGGACAGAAAACAAAGCACAGAGCTCCTCCAAACCCTACAGAGCAAATATCTGGTCTAAAATGCTAGTCCCTACATTGACTGAGATCTCTCAGAACAACTAAATCAGTCTTGGATTTAGCAGAAGGGTACTGCTAAAGCAGGTGGGCTGAAGAGCAGCTCTGCATCGTGCATCCCACAGTCAGACACTGGAGCCTCTCCGACAGCGGACATATGATGTTGTGATGTAACAAGCATTGCAAAGAACTGGACTATTCCCTACCTCCTATTCCCCATAAGTTTTCTAGGTATTTCAGGTACCTGTCTCTGACTGACTGCTACTAAAGCAATACAACCTTGAATAAAACTTCACCGAGAAAGAGAATTACAGCAAGCTGGCTCGAAAGCTAGCTATTTGATAAAGAATTGGATTCTGCCAAGAAGAGTTAGGCATGTATTGGGAAGAGCTAACAGATTCAGCTGCCTCATCAGATGACTTAATCAGAAGACTGCTTAGCTCTTGCACAGTGCTTGGGTGTAGGTAAGACTTCGCCGTTGCCTAGAAGCTCACACAGCCAAGTAAGACAAGTGTTTGATTTAAGACACAGAAAGAATCAAAGGGATATTTGGGTATGAACTAGACCTATTCCAAGCTTGACAAACAAACCGTTGCTTCTTATTGCTACACAATCTTTCCATGACTCTGCCAAAGGCAATCCTTTGATTTGGCTACATTTATCTTTTTCAGGGTGGGAGGGTGGGAGGTGGAATCTGACCTAAACCATGAATAATTAGTGTTTCTCAAAGGAAAAACCGACATCAAACAGTTATTTCTAACTTACCTCTATGATTAACAGGATCCTTAGCTACATACGCAATATAGTCTGAAGTATCCTGTCAAAAAATTAAGATATGTACAATGAATGCAAAACAATATTTGTACGGATTACAGCAAAAAGATCACAGTCTAGAGTATGTATAGTCCTGTGGGCAGAGCCCCAAATGACATATTTTGCTCTACAGTTGCATACTACTTAAACCCCATATAAAAGTTTATGGGTTTTGGTACTGATTGCACCACTTTCCTTTTTACTGAATGTGATCTAAGCCAGCAGCATTTTAAAATCTCTTCCATCAGTTAAACAAACTCAGCAGGATTTGGCCCAGGCCTCATTTAGGAGGGAATAGAATTACAAGTCCTTATCTTCAAACTACCCAGAGATTTTGGTTCATAACACGAATAATCATCTGGTTCTGTGGCAGAAAGGGTGGGAGTAACAGCGCTGCTCCTCAGAAATACTGAGCAATGGCATTTATTCATGTGTGACAAGCAGGTGTTTACTTTACTGACTGCAGTGCCATATGCCACAGAGGTGCTCAGCCCCTATTTGGCTCTGACAAGCAGTATCCCTGGAAGCCCTCCCCCAGCCCTTAGGCTGCTCCCTTCCACACCTATTGCTACATGCCTGGTGGATTTTCTGGCAAGAGCACACAGACATCTTCTTGGGGGATTTTTTTGCTTCCTCTCCTGCCAGCCCTATGCTCCTGTGCACAAGTGGTGCAGACTTCTATCATTATGCAGATAAAACAGAAAGGCCTGTGTTTCTGGGAAACACTCAGGCCTGCTAATATATCTGGAAAATGCCATATTGCCTTGATGCAATCAGGAAGCCCTGGTTAGATCTGGTATTTCCTGACATGCCTGGCTAGTCAGGTATAGTTAAACCCAAGGGATATACAGGATACACTACAGCTGGCTGTGTAAATCTACCCAAAGCCTTTTCAGGTGACTGATCCAAGATCATTGCCAATTATGTCAAGATCTAATGTCATGATAAACATCAATCTTCAGTTAAAAGACAGGCTTCTTCAGCACAGCTTTTTCTAGTGCAAGCACAAACCACCACCAGCCACCCGAAATAAATCACTGCACTGAATGTCTATGCAATTTCCTTCCTAAGGAGAGAGCAAGGGAAATGATGAAGCACAGTCATGGTTCCGGGTGACAGATGTGTAGCCATATCACTTAATGCATTGTTGGAAGGCATTCAGACACGGCAGCAGTGAGGCTGGTCAGTTAAAAAAGCATAGCCCTACGATTTTGTCTAGTAATTTCTTACACATCCTGTGGCACAGTGTCTGAGCAGTGACTACAGTGGAAATAAGGATGCCTATCAACAAGTAAGGGGAAAACAAAAGTGACTATGTCTATAGTAGCAAATAATACAGAGCCTTTGTCTCACTGTACTGGTTTCTCACAGCATGCCCTAAAACTCTCAGAGGGACCAGTACATGCTTGGCATCGATCCCAAGAGACCACTATGAGGGAAGAGAGTCAATGTGTGGGTGCAAATTGCACTGCGTTATTTATTTCAGGGCCAGAAAGACTAGAAAATGGGCCACAGATCAATTTATTTACTCCTTCAGGCATAGCTAATGGATACATTTACGCCTGAGTAAATCACAGATCTATCTCATAGCTAGCGTGGGTGTGACAGTCTGAAACCACCTACTCCTTATTTCATTTAAAGCTCTGAGATTGAAGCTGACTATGACAAACCATTAAGGACCTAAGGTGGGCACATTTCAATGTGGCTAAGTTAGAAGACCCCCATTAAAAACTATACAGGGATTGGTTGTCACAGCAAAGTGATCCTTGACATTCAAAGACTGAAAACAAGTATGAATGAGCTATAATTTTCAGCCTAAAGGCATTGCATTGTGGTGTTAAAATTTGGAGGTATGGCTGAAACTGAAAAACTGCTGCCTTCAGGGACCTCTGAGAGACCTGCCTTATTAGACTTTATGAGATCCTCCACTTCAAAATTTTAGCAGGTATCTCCAAAAACAGATGTCTTGTCTGGCAGCCTGGAAACAGCCACCTGAAATTACTATGGAGCAAAATTGTTTAGTGTATCATAAGGAGGGGCTGAAGAGAGCGAAAGTGGATTGAGAACACAGCCTTGGAAGTGAACTAAAAATAGTTCTGAAATGGTGTGTAAAAGGATTTGGTAGGGAGATTTTTAAGCTCTCATATACTGATACAGCCAGAAACTGACTCATTGCAAAGGGGAATATTGCAAAAATATATATGGCATTCAAGCTGTTCTCCAAGACTGTGGAACACTTCTCCAGGGGTTATATTTTGGATAATATAATTAATAGTAAGGGAGTGGGAGGAAGGTTGTAAAGCTAATTGTTCTCACAAATGGGAGGCAGATATCCAGAGCAGAAAGGTTGACAGGGTAGAAAACTGAGAGTAGTCTCACTTCCTAATAAACCAAACTCCAAAATAACTTCAAAATAAGGGAATCACTTCCTGAAGAAACATGGGCACACATCTAGCTTCCTAGGTCACGATGGCCTTTCTCCAAACAGTTTAAAACTCATATAAGGAGATAAATTTATGGTCTGGAGCCCAGCTGTGGTTGGGAGATTCAGTTTGGTGGTGGCAGTCCTCTCTCAAGATGAAATCATTAAGGGCTGATGAAAGTTATGTCTAGATGGCTCTCTGATGAGTAAATAAAGCTGTGACCTAAATCACATCTTTGCATTTTGTCATTTTCTATGTGCACCCAGGACAAAGGAACTACCTGCTTTTTCCACAAGCTTTTCATTTAAAGTAGTTCGTTACTAGACCAGAGATGAGCATGTAGAACATTAGATACTCATACCTACCTTCTTCCTCCCAACATCAGAATGAATTCATGCAGTAGTCTTATTGGGAACAGAAATTTATAATTTCACTGTATCTTGTAGGCTCCCTTGCACCATGCAACTTTATTTCTCTCGTAGCTGACTGACTCAGTAGTGAGATTTTCATCTCTCTAAAACATTTGGAAGAGCTTGTTTACTCCAAATCCAGAACTCTACTGCTGTTCCTCTCCTCTTTCCTGGTAAATCATTTCATCAGTGGGCAGTGTGAAATGGTGTTTCCAGGACCTAGCATTTGGGATGGCAGATGGGCAGCAAAGAATCTTCTTACGGAGGCAGGGAACTGTGCTAATCACTCCTCTGCCCACTTCAGGAATTGTTCATTTACAGCATCCATTGCAATCTGTTGTATTTCAAAGCTGCTGTTGATCCATTTTTTGTTCCTCAAATTATTGTGTCCTCTTCCCTTCTGTAATTGTACTGAGCTCAGCAAAGCTATACTAAGACTGAAATTTGTCTTTATGTTTTCTGATGATAGCAAAATGAACAGAGAAAGCACCAAGCATCCTCATCTTAACAGAGTTGAACTGAGAGAATCAACTTACAAAGCAGGCCAGAAATTGCCTTACCTGTAGTACATGACTGATATATGACAGATAATCATGACGGAGAAAAAGGTACTCATTCAATTAATCTAAGTTTAAAAACTTTCAAACCTCTGAGGTAAGAAGTGAGCACTGTCACTAATTTAAAATTCCATCCTTGCTTCCTGAGTGACAAATACTTTTCAAGCCCATTTATTAATTTACCTTTGGATGAACAGCTTATAAAAATAAGGAGAAGCACAATAAGCAGGAATCTGCCCTTTGATCTAAAGGAATAAAATTTATAGGTGTATCTAAAAGCTTTGCAAAACAAGAGAGAAAGATCTGTGTTTTTCCTGAAAGCTTGTCTTCAGGCTGCATGAATGTAGCAAATATACCTGCAGGCAGAGTTTAGCACAGTCTTCTCAACGCACACTTAGAGTTGAGAAGAAAAAAACCAAAACCATGCATTACTATAAATAGTATAAATACAGCTGCAACATATCTTATTACTGTAAAAGTGTGAGATAAAAAACAGGATACAATTCCATGCAATGCCCATATGACTATACTACATTACTCTGAAAAACAAAGCCCTGCTTATCAGTAACTGTATGAATGCTTGCAGTCCCTTGATACTTTTTGTTTCCGTCATTCAAAGAGGAGGATCTATGAATGTTTGTCAGTCCTCCTCCTCAAAGAGAGCTTGATGGCAACAGTCAAGAAAAATTTATGAAAGAAGAAACGGGAGCTATTGTGGTTATATTTTTCTTTTAGTAAGATATGCATTAAATTTTGTCATGCGGTCCTCATAAAGAAGTATCTGTGTGGGAGAAGGCTTTAGAGAAATGCTTACCGGATCACCTCCAGACGCAAAGGAGATGGATTGCATATGGTGATTTGCTATGATCTGTATGGATCAGAAAGAGTAAATGTGAGTCAGATGGTTTTCTTACAGTTTGCAATTTTGATTTCTTTTTTCTGCTTGTATGCTGGTGAAAATCCAAAATTAAGATCAAAATTACCTACAAGGACTTCAAAGAGTAGCATGATAATATAAACAAACTTAAGGATGAATGTATCTATTCTGGCGTTCTTTAAAATGTATCAGGACACAGCAAGATTGCTAAATGTACTCAGAACTCCGGTAAATCATACAGATCTGTCAGAGAGTGTCTTTGGAGAAATTCTAATCTGCTAAAACTCACTTTCTTTATTACAGATAATGATGAATGAAACAAAAGGTCCTATTCATCAAACCATTTTTCTGCTGATGCCACTCTGTTGAAATCAATGAAACCATGCCAACTTGTACACAGCTAAGATTCCTAACATTGCATCCAACACCTACTGTGTCATTTTACGTTTCAAACATCAACATGTTTACAATATGCAAACAGGATTTTGAATCTAGCTGCAGTGTAGCTTTGTGGACAAATTCACAGGCACACTCCAGGGCATTTGAAATTCAAATTGCTTATGTACAATTTGAACTAAATGGTATTTCTCTGGGAAGAGACAAATTGTCCTGAACCTCTAATAAAAGCAGAAGATCTCTGCTATTCTGAGAATTAACTTACAAAATCTTTTAATAATGAAATCATGTAACACCCAAGAAAGAAAAGGTCATTTGAAAGAAATTTTCACTTGATATTTGAGTCACAGAAGCCATGCCCGGGAATTCATCCGGGATGGGACAGGCCCCTGTTTAGTGCCTCAGAATATCTGACAATAGAATTAGGATCTTAATTCCTCAGTTTGGAGAAGGAACCACATACAAAAAAACATTCTGTAAAAAACAAAATAGGCTAGAAAAATATTCTCTGGGCTGTTTCCACTAACCTGCTTCTTAAAGACCTAAACTATCAACTACCTTCCTTGGAAAGAAAAAAGCCTGACAGGACTTTCTCTGGATCTTGCTGCTTCACTAAGTCAGAGAGAGCTGATTATTATTTGTAGTGTTTCTCTTATGTAAAGAGCACTTCATTTTCAATAGCCCTGCTTGTCCCACAACAGCCTCCGAAGATGTGGTTAGTTTTTAAGTGTACACTGGTGAATTAGTGTTCTGTTACTCAGCAGTGCGGATTTCCTTCTCTTTGTCTCCTTAAAGAAGTAACAATAGAATATATAGAACATAGAATACATATAGAATGTAGAATATCCTAACAACAAAACTGAACTAGTGAAGTTCTGTTACACATTTTATATTATCACTATCTTGACTTGTGCAAATAACCTAATCTTTTATTTCAGCATATAAAAAAAAATTATTTTTGATTGTCGCTAAACTAATTTTTTACAAATTGCAAGAAAACTGAAAAGTGTTTGAAACCATTAGTTCAAGTCAGGGGTTTTTTTCTTTGAATTCCACAGCTAATTAATATGGGTTAGCTTAGTTTGAGGTAGGGGTATTCCCCACCTCACATCTACCAATACCAAAATACTGAAAATACACCACAAATTATCAATGCCTTGCATTGCTTAAAATAAAACAATTCACTAATGTTGGCATATAGTTTAGAAATCTCTCAATCTATGCCAACCTTCATTTTAAAGAAATAAGCAAAACAAAATCATCTTCCACTCATCCCTGCTTAGTATGTTCACAGAACTGTTGTGCAGGGGTACATGCAGTTGCTTTCCTTCTACCACAAGGGCCAACAACACTCTCTTGTCTTTTCTTTCCTTCCAGATCTGCCAGGAAAGAGACTATTACAGAAGTTCGCAGCCATCGTCCTGTGTGGGGTCTCAAAGGGCAAAGCTGCTGGACCATGCTTATCTGCAAATCAAATCCTTGGCATAAACAAGAAACAGGGGAGGCCACAGCCAGACTAGAGATCTCTGAGAAACCAGATGTTTCCCAGGCCTGCAGCATCCAGAAGAGTCTACCTCAAAAACAATGATATGAGAGTAAGAGGAACAGTTTTGACAACTCAGAGAAAAGGCAAAACGTGGAGGATGACTCTTCTCTGGAATTCATCAGTTTTACTACATTTCTGCCCTAGCATTGGGCGATGACAAGCTGATTTGCAGGGTTTGGCACTTTCTTAGTAGAGCTAATTAACACCAAGTTCTTATGCTTCCCATGGGAGGGTAACTGTCCTTATGAAAAGCACTGCTGTGTATATTCCATAGTAAGGCTACAAAATACTGCAGCCAGCCACAGCACTGCTCGACAGTCTCAGTGCTCACTGCAGAGGATTGTGATATTTTCTAAATAAGGATAAGAATTAAGATATAAGAACAAAACCACAGTAATAAACAGCAAGCTTTTTAATAGACTGTATATATATTTTTTCTTAATTTTTAATCCTGAGGTTCCAAAGGACAGTAGGAATTTTACTTTTTCCTCTCTGGCTGTATCTGGGCAGAAAGTTGCACGCCCTAACGCAATATGTGTTTCACAGCAAATAGCACAGCAGTGACTGCGCATGTCTGTCTGCTTCCTCTTTATATATACCCTGAACAAGGATTTTTCTCATCTCATACATCATTCACAAACCACTGCAGTGATTCCCCAAAGTCTGTCTGTACCTTCAGTACAGTGAAGAAGAAGAAATGAGCTACTTTAAAAAGGCTACCTTGTATCTCTAAAAGACTGGCCTTTCACTGCACTGCAAAATCCCTGAGGCTGTATTTTTAGCAGCGCCTCAGGAATAGTTTGCCCTTTAAGACCCTAAATGGGAAGAAAACAACAAAATTGGGGATGCACATTCAGTATTTTAGTTGTTGCTCCAAGCACATCCCTTTTACTGCTCTGAAAGTTTGTAATTTTATTCAATAAGAACTCCCACGACCAGAAAATGGTATTTCACACCATAGGTCTTTTAAGAGCAAAACCGAACTACCTGAAACATGGCAAGACGAAAATAATTCATCAAAGTTGTGTTGAACAGGGAAATAAGCTGACTTCCACTATGATTATATTTTGGGTTCATTCATTTTATGACGTTATTGAGGAATAACAACTTTGAGCAACTGAGTATTTGGCAGACAGCAAATAATTGTGCAGTAGGCTGTTCATCAAAAGCCTCACAAATTAATGCAGAAGTTACACTCACCTGTTTTGTATCTGGATTCATTAGATTTAAGCTGCTGGTGGAGATATTCAACATTATGCTCATTCCTGCAAACTGAAGATTGCTCTTTCCCAAGATGCTAGAAAGGACTTTGCTTGGTGGCTGTGAGGAGGGGGGGAAAAAGCAGATTTTTGTTCTCTGGTTTTTTTTTGAATGACCTTCATTGTATGCAGGGTTAGTGGTGATCTTAAAGGCTTCTAAAAAGTTTATGACTTTTCAAAGATCATTTAATTTCAACAGCTGTTTTCCTCTGGAAATTATTTCTCATTTATACCACTACTACTACTACTACTACTACTTCTGCTACTACTACTATTATTAATATTATTAATAATAATAGTGATACTAGCCAAGCAGTTATTAATCTACTCTTGACCAAAAAAATAGGAGTTTTGCGAGACAGCACAGTCTTATCTTCACCAAGGGACCAAGCAAGCAGACTAAGATGAATGCCTTCAGGCAGTATCTTAAAATTACAATGTTCTTGTTCCATAAAAATAGCTTCAACTCTTGAAAAGAAATCTGTTGTTTGTTCTACATATACTAACTGTTCTACCCCCTTGCCACATGGAAAGTGGGACTCCAGTAATACCGATGGAATGCTCACAAAATGGGATACAAAGTGTTATGGACAAGATGACCTCTAAAGGTCCCTTCCAACCTAAACCATTCTGTGACTGTGCTTGTAGACTTAACAGTAGGTAAAAGTCAGATATAGACAAATAAAATCTCTTCATACTGACGTAAAATATGCATCTGAAGATTCTCAGAGAATAAGCCTAGGAATGTAACACAGGGGATGTAATAATATTGATAACTTTTATATGCATTTCACCAGCTCTTAGGAGGTTTTGCAGCAATAGAAGTTACTCTGTCAAAGCAAAATTCACAAACTTCTGACCTTTGACAGCTATGGGGAATGACATAGCTGCATGAGAGCAGTGTCATTCAAGTAACCACAGTATAAAAAAATCAGGCTGCCCAGCAGTAACAGACCAAGTCCATTAACTTGCTCTGCTTGCACTGGTGAATATTCATGCTGGTCACCAGGATATAAAAGCAAAACTATGACTGGAGACAGTGTTCTTCTGCCAGTGTATTTGCATTTGTCCTAAGCTGCCTGCAAGCTTGGATAGTTTTGTTGCTAGCAGGATGGACACACTTGAGCTTCTGTAGTCCTGAAAGTTTACATACATTCAATTTTAGCTTCTTTTCCTTCTGTTTAACTGATTAAAAATACACTACCTACATATGGCTCCTTTGTAACAAGTGCTGCACTATTTCAACCCTGTCATGTTACAGACCTAGTACTTCATTAACTTCTCTTCTGAACAAACTCTTTTGAATATTCTTGTATCTCTTCTTTCCTTAATCCTTCATGATTCCCAGGTCATGCCTAAGGATCACCTACCCACAATGTAGGTAAAGTGTGAAAATATGGCCTCAGGAAGTACATGTCACCTTAACCAAATTGATATGCTACTAGTCACAGAAACATGATGAATGTACAGGCTAGCAAAAGACATGTCTTTGACATTTATCTGAAATTCTGTTGCTCTTTCTTTTCAATAATTGATGAGCAACATTACTTCTAAAACCTGTAATACAGCAAGGTGTCTCACTAGGCACTTGGAACTCTTTTTAATTTATTTTTTCAACTATATTTTGTGTCGTCTTGCTTTCCAAGAAGAGAGATACTTTTGTCTTTATTTTCAGATTTAAAATGAAAAGCCAGAGAACCAAGAAATGCCAATGAGATAGATTTGGTGGGGGTGAAACCATAGCCTTAATTTCTGAGACAATTTCCAATTACACTGTGAAACATGTTGTCACATATGACTGCTTTTACTAGGGAATGATTCTTCATTGCAAACAAGTGGCATTTCATCCCATCCCTTTTTGCTGAGATTCTGCCTAGATGATGGAGCAGCTGGGGAAGCAGGCAGACTTTTTCCTTCACCTGCCCATTCTCCTCCAGTGCCCAAGAACACACACAAGGGCTATAATTTGCTTTCTATGCTTCTTCCCTTAGAGATAGCATTACGTTCCAGCTAGCAGGTCTCTGGAAGAGACTGTTGAGAGCCATCAGTGCAGGAGCTGAGCCAAGGCTTCCTCCTCTCCCTGTCTGAAGACTCTTAACTCCCAGCACACAAATAAAAATAAAAGCATGGTCATAACAATGTCAGGTACACACTGGACTCACCATCAGCACTGGGCACTGAGCATCAGCCGCAGGTGTTTATGGAAAGAGCATAGGGAACAAAGGATCACCTCATATGCTATTTCCATTTCCAGAAATCAATGATTACCAAACTCATTAAATGTCATCAGTAGATACAATAGATCATTAGATCTATTCTTCAAGAATGAATCTAGCCACCTCCAAAGCTATGTCTGTTTTGGGCTTCTGCTGTATCTTCCAGCACCTACTTTCATCATTTACTCATGCACTTTATGAAAAGGCATCCCATTTGTTGGTTTTAACTCTTTCACCTGCAATCTACAAAAGAAAGAAAGTAAAAGGAGGAGGTTTCTATGGAATGAACATAAAGGCACAATCTTCATCCTAGATGTATTTATATTTTGAGATGCCTACAAAAGCAGATCCTGACGAAAAGGGCAAGCAACAACATACAGTGAGTGAAAACAGCCAATACTTTAAATGATTAATCATCTGCAATTCTCAAAGCTGCCCTAAAGTCACCTGCCTGCCATGCCTGGTCTCCACTGTGCTGAACAGAGAAAATACAGTCAACTCCACTACAAGAAAAAAAAAATACCTTTCGTTTCTTGAAGGCTCTTTTGGCACCAGGCATGGCTTCACAAACACGACTGATTGCTTCCCTGAAGAGACAGAAAAGAGCTGCTTTATGGCAAAAGAATGTGTGGGTTTCTTCATTACTTGTGCTTGAAATGCACTGGAGAGAACAGTTTCAACTGTATTTCTGGTCACAAGTGAGGACGGTTAGTGGGTCAGTTAGCTTTCTTCTAAAAAAGAAAATATTTCCTCACTCTATTAAAGAGACCTTTTCTCACTGTAAATTAGAATATTGCTCTTATCATCTTTCTGGTCTCACTTTTGTACATTGCTTAACACCTTTTTCTCAAAAATGTTTCTTTTAATGTGAGAGTTAGAAAGCATCATTTTTCTTACTAGTATACTATGCACTTTTCCAGGCAGAGCAAAACCACCAGGCTTTAGATAGTATCAGAACCCTAAAATATTCCTGGTAATACATACGTTCTATACAGTACATGAGATATACAACATTTTAATTGATACTACTTCAATACAGTCTGAGTAATTTATTACTGGCTTTATGTTTTATATTATAAGGAAAATTATTGCCATCAATATTTTACTTCAGTTTTTAACATTGCTTCATTTTCCCCATCGCACTAGGGTTGACTGAAAGAAGTGTATGTCCAAATCTGATTTGAATCTATACCCTTTCACAGAAGAGTAACTGTACACCACAAAAACTCTTGAAATCATATTTCTCCAAATAAATCTTATAGTTCCTTTCAATATTTAGCAACTTATTATCTGAGTAGTCAATCTGGTCAGTGTTTAGGATTTGCTCCTGTACACACAGAAGCCTTCCCTCTGACCATGAGGTACAAGGCTTTAATAGGCTTGTCTCACTGATACTGCAAGACAGAATGGTTTCACAGGAATAAGCAAAGGTGACTCTAAACCTTGCTTAACTATTTTTAATATTTATTGAGACTAACAGCACATTATATTTAGAGCCAAAACCACACAAATAACACAGGTTTTATGCAAAGAAACCCCAAAACTCAAAACCAAACCAACCAACTAACCAAAAAAAAAAAAAACAAATCAGAAAACAACAGAATGGGAAACAATGAACTACAAGCTAAAGAACAGTCAAAATAATCAAAACCTTGAAACATCATCTGGATAAAGACATAAATGATACTAACTTTATGCCATAAGCGGTATATTTCAACTACGCACAGGATCAACAAGTGCGTCAGGAGAACAATGTCATACACTTACATCAGCATTCAACTTATAATGGCTCCGCAAATGTTACAGATTACATCAGGTGGCAATCAGTAATTGCTATATAGCTATGTCTTGTGCACTTTTAGCTTGGACCAAGTCCAAACTTTGAATCACCTCAAAGAATCACATTTTACTGGTTTGGGAAGTTGAGGGTGGTTGTGGGAATGGAACGCGCCTTGAAGTAGGTTTACAGTCCTGCCATTCTGAAGAACTCTGAGATTTATAGCAAGAGATGGTTAAAAAAATCTTTCCAGCACACCATCTTTTCTTCAGGTCTAGAGGAGAGGTTGTTTGTTCTATAACTTGCCTTATGCCTTTTTTACCCCCAACTACATCTATTTATCTAATAAAATTGCCTCTCACTACAAACCCTGCCTTGTGTATGCACTCAGGCCATTATAGCTACAACACCCCATTTCACAATTCAGCACTTGTATTTAGTTCCCTTTGCCACAATTTTTTTTATTCCAAACAAGTGTTTTAGTTAAAGTAATTACTAGATTTTCTTACAGAGCAAGCAAAAAGCAATTGGTTTAAAAGAACAGGTCTGATGCATCTCAGAAATAAAGCACAGCAAGTATCACACAGTGATCACCAGGATACCAAGACACAGGTTACTCCTGAAAATGTAATCAGGGAAAAGTAAATACTATACCTCTCAAAGGAAAAATTCACCAAAAATGCTTTTCTTTGACTCAAGAAAAACAAACAGACATCATCTTTTACAAGTCATGCTCTCTGGCTACTGAGCTAAAATTTGTGGTTTCCCATCTCTTTCTTGTGCTGAAGCAAAACCTTTGGAGGTAATAGAATGGGAAGTCCAGGCCAGTGGCAGTCTCCAGCCCACTTCAGTCTTTCAGACGCACGCCTCTTGCTTCATCAGGTGTGTCTTAGTTTCCCAGGAATTTTGACTGCAAGTTGCTCTCACAGAGACATCACCAACACCTGTCACCTCTTAGTCTCTTCCAGTGGTCCAGCTGGTGCACTGAGATACCTCACAGGTTTGTCTTTTACAGAAAGGACTTGGACTTCTGAGGTATGTGCTTGAGGAATAAATTAGTCTGTAATTTTCTTACTCTTCCTATTTGCCCCCATCATCTTCTCTCTCTAGTGGCAGCATGGAACTTTTAGAAAGACAAGGGGATTTTCAGGCCACTGCATCCAACGAAAAATGTGTGCAATCTTGTTATTTTTCTAGTGCAGGGTTGGGTCTTGTAGCAGTTTTGCTACTACCTCTTCTATCTTCCAGCTCCTGATAACCAGACATTAAGGGTGTTACTCAATAAATTCATCTGACTCAAGGACCTTTTTGATCAAAACTGCCACTTGAGCATAGGAGAGGAAATACACTAGCTGAAAAGGCTGAAGCCCGGGACAAGACTTCACAAGGAAACCTTGACTACTCCTTGCATGCCCTGTCTTGGCAGAGCAGAGAAGGCACTAAGAGTGGAAAAGCTGGGCAACATGTCCTCTCACTCAGTAAAAAAGCACTATACAATTTCCAACTACCTGTCTTCATTTTGGTAAAATATCTCGGTTTTACAGAACTCAGTGTTCCCAAAGGCTGTGGAAAGGCTGGGAGTCTTTGGGTTTTGAACCTCTGTGAATACTAAACGTATTCACAAGCAACTGCAGAGTTTAAGTTAACAATGCTTTTAGTGAAATGCTGAGAACTTCAGAAAACATATCCATAGAGCAATTCTGTGTAATCAAGGTCAGAGTGTCCTGGCAGCAACTCTTTGCATGCCTGCAACAGAAGGCACAGTACTTTTCCTGTGTGGGAGTTAAGGAGTCTAAAAGCAGTATTTGAAGAAAATAAGTAGAAAAAGGATGACTGAACATCTGTCACTGCACTGATACGCATTTTACCCAAGGGCCACAAAGATGATTAGAGGGATGGAGCACTTTTCCTATGAGGAGAGGCTGAGAGAATTGGGATTGTTCAGCCTTGAGAAGTGAAGGCTTTAGGGTGAACTAAAATGGCCTTCCAGCACCTGAAGGGAGCCTACAGGAAAGATGGGGAGAGACTTTTCAGAAGAGCGTTTAGTGATAGGACAAGGGGGAATAGCTTCAAACTGAAAGGGTAGGTTTAGACAAGATGTTAGGAAGAAATTCTCCATTGTGAAGGAGGTGAGGCACTGGAACAGATTTTCCAGAGAAACTGTGGGTGTCCCATGCTTGGAAGTGTTCAGGGCCAGGTTGGATGAGGCTCTGAGCAACCAGGTCCAGTGACAGGTATCCCTGCCCATGGCAGGGGGATTGGAACTAAATGGTCTTTAAGGTCCCTTCCAAGCCAAACCATTCTATGATTCTATGATTCTACGACAGTTCCCAGATCACTCTGTTCAGAATATTCTAGATCATTTTCAGAGTGAGGTTGTGCCCAGATAGCCAGATAGCCTGGTGATGTGGAAAGGATGGCCTAAAGACTTCTTTCCAGCTTGCATTGCCAGACAGGACAGGGCACATGTAACCATTTTTTTTTCAGCAAGTCAAATTTGCAAATGCCACAGCAGCACAAACACCTGAGCTACAAATCAAGCCCAGGAACAGGTATTGCTGCTAGGCTGAGCATGCCATCACCTGACTTGTGCATGGAAACACTTGCCTAAGGAAGGCAAAAACAAACGTTCTGTATATATTTGCATGGCTAAATATTCTGCAGTTTGGTAAAGTTGGATATGATTACATTTGCTTCCTTTCCAATAAGAAAATTATTTGACATAGACACACACCTTTCTAAGCCACATCCCGCCTCATTAGCTAGCTCAGATAAAAATCAGTGTAGAGCTATGCCGATCTCTTGTAAAATTAGTTACTGTGCTGTCTGCAGTAGGGACCACATGCTGAGTTCCAAATCTGCCCAAGAGTATTTTCTGCTTTGCAGATGGTCATACTGTGGAGTCATTTTCTTGGCACAAAACATGTTACGTATTTTGAATATAATTTCAGCATTCAAGCATATTCAGTAAAAAATCACCAATATTCACGTTCTGAGATTGACCTATACTGCTTTAAAGTGGCTTGACATCTGAGACAGAAAAAAGAACATTTTACATTGCCATTTAGTTCCATTAAAAAGGCTAATGCCCTGGTATCATTCATAGCTTTAGTGATATTTTATTCTGTTATACAAAATAGTCCGCTCAGGAAGCTCAAATGTGCTCCTCCATGAAACATCATCACATGAAAATACTCTCCATTTTTTTGATTGTGATGTTTTGTTGTTCCTGTTCTTAATTAATATTATTTAATTGATTAAACCCCAGAATTCTGGAACTCATATTTCAGGGAAATGACAGACACATACAAAAAGCACACATTTTCTCAGCATATTTGGAAAAAGTAAAGCCATTTCAAATAATGAGATGAGAAAATGTGACTACTTTTTAGTCTGACATGTTTTGTATCACAATATTTAAAACCTACTAATACTCTCTTAAGACATTCTAGTGTCCTATAGTTCCCAAATTTACTTCTCCCCACCTCGAAAGCTTTGGACTTCACAAGCTGAAAAACAGACCTCAAAAGACAGATTGTCTAAATGGAATAATTGTTCAGAAGGTTCACAGTTATTTCTTAACAGTACTAAGTTCCTGTCAATTTTAATCATTACCAAGTATTGTACCAGTATTTGCTGAGGAGAAACAAAGTCTGTACTAAATTTAAAAATAACTTGCTTCTGAGAAAATAAAAAAAAACAGAGACCAAAAATACATTTTTAGAAGTCTGTTTAATAATTGAAATATTTTTTGTTCATTTACAAAACAGGCAAAATGAGCATGGGCTGTCTGAAGTAGCACAGGCGACATTCACAACCTCTGAAGACTATTCGATGGCAAATTGACCATGTCTGGAGGATGCAAGGCTGAAGAAGTAGCTAAGGAGAACGAATCACAGGGTATGGGAAGGAAGGGAAGGCTACCTCTGCGGCGGAGATGCACCTACTGCCACAAATCCAGAGCACCATGCAGCAGTACCCCTGCGGGGAAACCGGCACAGAAACTGGTGCAGAGACCAAGCGATGCCATTTGTCAGCATCCTGACCAAAGTGAAGCCTGTCTTCATGGGAAGCCTGGAAGAAAACTTTTGTGGAACAAGGTGACATCAAGCAGATGTGTCACACAAGCTGATGTCACTCGTAGAGCAAGGAGATGACAACTCTTCTTTTTCTTTTTGTCAGCTCCTCATTCTGTTTCTTCAAACAGTTTTCCCACATGTAGAAAATCTAAAAGCAGAAAACGAAAGGAAGCTGGCCAATTTAATTTTTGGTTTATTGAATAAATTTTATACACTCAAGCAGTTGGCTTTGGCAACTATTAGGCATAGAATACTACATGTCATTAGATACATAGTATGCAGTCTATCTAATGATAGCTATTCTTATGTTCCTGCATCTTCAGTGTGAGACTTCCATTAATCTCCTAAGAGAAACCAATGTAGTTCAAAGGACTCTTTTGCTTTTATTGGCAAAGAAACATTTTATCCATCGGTATGCCCAATGCTCTGTTCTCAGTATTTATAGACGACCTAACCTTTTAAGGAATATTTGAGACAATTTCTGTGCAATTTGTACTTTCCTTCATAACATTCAAGTAAGTTTCAGAAAAGCCAGTTTCATTCATCAGTAACACAGAAATCCACCTGATCTTGATGATTTCTTCCAATATAGCAGTTCTGAACAATGATCTTATTCTAAGAAATGTAGAGTGAAACTTGTTTATCCTATCTGCACACATTAGATATTTCTCTTAAGTCTGCATGCATACACAACTTTGATGAACATAAAGTAAGGATATATAAAACCTTGGTGTTGAATGTACAGCTACAAAACCTTCCTTACAGAAAACCCTCCAACTGTCAAGAATATGGTCAATGACACCAAAAACATCTAAAAAAAAGGTACTTTAAGGTTTAGATCTGCTAAATAGCTCAATTCATTAATGTCTTTTATGACCTTCAGGCTTTTTTCCACTCAGCCCGGTCTCTAGCTATTTATCATAGTCTTGGTCAGAGAAATGGAGAGAGAGAAATTAAAACTGTTTTCTGTTGCTAAATCAGGATCACAGCAATCTCCAAACTGGGTCCAGCCTCAGGTCATTTACTAAAGTATTTTCTCTCAAAGAGTAGATATTAGCAGATATTTCAAAGGCAGACACAGGAAACTTTATAAAAGTAAAGTGAAAACATTTAGTCTAACAAATATTTTTCTCTAATGCCTAACTGGCTTCATGTCCAAAGCAAGACATTGGAGAGAAGTATCTTACAAAAGCTCTGTATAAGATAGATGGCACTTTATAAATATCTGAGCTGTGTTTGCCAAAAAAAGGACTGTTCAGTGTAGATGAACCCTCTGGAGTGACTGGGTATGTCATGCGAACAACACACAAATTCCTTATGCCATCAATTTTTTGTGTAATCGAGCTGACAGGTGCTATTAGCAGAACTTGCGAGTGTCTTGGTTTCCAGGTTTCTGGCAGTTGCTAACTTTGTACTGCAATTTGCATTTAAAACATGTTAAGAACACTCTGCTCCAGGTCCTGCTTTTGCAGACCCATGTGGAGTCACCATCCTTCTTAAAATCCAGGATACAGCAAGATCCATAACTGCTTCCCTAACTATTTGGCTTTCAACTTTCCACCTTCCCCATCCTCCAAGAGGTTCTTTGTTTTCTTACAAAGTTAAATGGACTGGGGGAGCTCAATTAATTGCTCCCACTCTGGCTTTGCATTACCATGTATTAGTCATTATTCCAAATACTAGGTAACAATTTCCACACTAATACTGCATTGAGAAGTAACGATTCCAGTCTCAGGCACACAAAAACCTATTTATTCTACCCCATTTCTGTGCTAATAACAGCTTAACTAAAATGTAAATTATTCTCAAACTATCAGGCACTACAGCTGTCACTGCCACACTCAGAGGTGTGCTGTATGAATTATAAGGATGTCTCCATCCACTTTTGAGACTCCTGCTTCCTGGTGAACCAAACAGCAGCCAGCACCTCATGCTTCCCACAGCTTTGACTCTGAAGTAACTGTGCCCACCTCTTCCTCCATACAGCTGTGTATGCAAACTGCAAATGATCTATGTGTTCTGCCATCTCCTAAGCACCACCCCACATCCAGAGTTCACATGGAAGAAGGCAGAGATAAAACACACTCACCTTTAAGCAAGACAGCATGTTAAGGAGGACACCAAATATAGAATTCACTGCAAATAACAGATTACCTATCTGCTTTCAAAAATCACAGGAGACACATTCTTGCTTTTCAATGTCTTCTGCCCTTTTTTTTTCAGTGATGCTTGCTGACAGTTAATTTCTGCAAAAAATACAGACACAGGTGAAACACTACATCAACTGAACTGCTTCATATTGTTTAGCATTGGACTCCAATACAGCTCTAATATTTGGATTTCTACCATCACTGCTCCAGAGATATTGGCATAAATGGATTTAGTTTAATAATTTTATTAATAAAGTTCAGGCCTTGAATTTGGAGAGGAATATTTTTCAAACTGTTCATCCCAATAGAGTTAATGTAGAGAACTGGGATCAGCGTTTGGATTTGGGTCCGTGCTGATATGAGGTATTTCAGTCGTCTGACCTATTGCTATTAAAACAGCATGCAACATGATATTTTACTTGGCATAGAGAGGTGTGACTTTATGATGCTGCATGCAGTAAACTGATGGCATTCAGTTAAATGCCAATGAACATGCATCCTTGTAGTTCAGACTCAGATGTACAACAGTGCATGCAACATCTAATTCAAACCAGTGCATAAGTCGCTCATGCATACAACACAAAAGTGAGGACTCATTATTCTACTATGGCTTTAACAATAAGCATACAAACATATTACATGAACTGCAAACATTGCACATGCCGCAAAAGAATTTTACCTGATTTTTAACTTATTTCTTTTACAAAAAGTCTGAAGGCACAAAGGGATTGGCCAAAGAAGATTAAGAGTGGCCCCTTTCTATGACGATGACGGTAGGTTTTGGATGAACTTTAACAACTTTCCACCTGTGGTTAGCTCAGTATTCTTGTCTGCTAGTCCTCCTGTTCCTCCACTATGTTGAAAAGTAAATGCTTTTGTTTGTCTTGCTGCTCAAGAAAGTCATCTTGACTTCACATGTGTTACAGGAATTATCACTGGGTAATTAAAGATGCAACACGCGGATTCAGCTGGCTTTCATTTATCATTATGTGTAATGGCTGACCGTTGTCTGGCACATCCTCTTATTTTCTCAAGAATTCACATGACATTACATTCATTACAGGAAAGAATAAATACAATACAACTGATTAATACTACTCTAGTTCTTCTATTTCTCCTGTAGTGAGAGAATCTTGAGACTTCAAATGTGTAATGATAAAGGCAAAAAACTGTTAGAAATTGCACATAATTGTTCATTTTTCCTCCAGCTCAAAATTAAGACAGTAATACCACTGCAAGGCACCACCAAAGTTATTAAGATCTGACAAAGAGTATGCCAAGAGAAAATGTTTGCGCACTGGTCTCACAGGAACATAAATGTAAGTTTTAACATTTTAGTATACAAAAAATGAAAAGGCAAAACCAACACAAGTTACAGGATAGGATAGGGTAGGATAGGTAAGACAGCATTAGATGGCACCAGTTGATATTTCACAGGACAGCAATAAGGAAGGAAAGACTGCTGACCAAACTATTTACTCAGGGGCTTTGATGCAGCTCCTGAAATTGAAGCCAAAGTTCTTCATTTGTCAGATACGTCCATGCATGCACACTGATGTATATACTTTCCTAATGCATTATAACAGCTGTGATTTTCAAAGCCATTCAAATTATCTACACAACCTTTCCCCATGAATTTCTTATCTCTAATTCACCAGATAAGTGGAAATCTCAGTCCAATTTCTAAGTAATTTCAAAGTGCTCACTCAACAATTTAAGTGCCATTTACAAGCACTAATTCATTTAATCACAGAGTTGTATGTGACTGGGACTAACATTTTGGCTAAAATAATACCAGGAGTCTTCAAGCAGAGCAGGAGACTACACATCTTACCCTCCTATTACTGAGCCCCACAAGTTTTTTCTTCTAGGAATTGATGCTGCTTATTTTACTCTGGAGATTTGTTCATCCTCTAAGCTGACAGAGACATAAAGTGACATATATGCAATAAGGCAGAAAAAAGGCTATTTAGTATTCCTAATAAGTGGGTTCCTATGTTTAAGCTCTGTAACATGGAGAAAAAGTAAGGTTAAGAAAGGAGGCAGGGACAGGCATGTGATGCAGTGCTAGAAAGGGAGTAAGTGCTTAGTATGTGTCAAACATGATGCCTACTTATTAGGAAGAAAGGCATCCAGGCTTCCACACTAAATCAAGTAACTTGACTCATTTTTTTCTGTTTTTTAATCATACTTAGTAAATACTGCATAATGCCAGAAGTCGTATCAGTCCAAGACAGATCACTTTCTTCTATGACTGGTTTTAAGAGGTCCTGAAAAAATAACAGATCAAACAGGTGTGATGCATGCAGTAGAATCAATTTATAAAGCTGCGGATCAGAAAGGGATCACAGCTCCTGTGACATCTGTTTCTCTGGTTAGAGGAAACAGCACAGAGAAGTTTACACAGAGAAGCTTTTACTTCAGCTATGGATCCAGGTTCCTTGGCTCATGCAGTCACAGCTAACACTACAGACCTAAGCCTTGGCCATACCACATCAGAAGCCATCAGGCTACCAGGATAGTTTTTCTTTACTGGTGGCAAACTGCAGAGAAATCAGCAATGGACGTACCTAGAAATACATGTATGATGTAGTAGACATAAATGTAACTTCCAGGTGCTTTTATTTTATTTGTAATTAAAGGGCTGCACAGACCATTTGGTGCCAGCTGCCTTCTTAAGAGGGAATTGCTGCCTATAATATCAGAACAGCAGCCTTATTAAGTCAGTACATACCTTGAGGCCTATGTTATGTTCCTTAATACACACCAGGAAGTTAACTAGCATGTGTGAATTTTAGCAATTCCTTAATAATACCTTCTTAATAAACAATAGGCTTGTACGTGAAATGCTACATAACAAAGCATATGAGTACTGAAAACCTAGGACACGAGAAGGGGATTTCTAGAGCCAGATGAATTAATGAAATGCAGAGTAAAATGCTAGGTCCTGATTCAAAAGCTATCTAAAAACCTAAAAATTTAGGTCAGGAACTATATTATGAAAACAATGATATTTCATTTTTTATGATAAACAGAAAGCCATAAATGCAAAATAAAAAGCAAAACAGGAAGATATGGCTTCCTGCTTGAAAAAAAAATTCTGTACTCCAGATATAATTAGAGGAAGACGGGATAACAAAATGTATTGAAATATGCTGTAACTTCAACAGAAAAAAATACCGTTCCAAGTTTATTTCACAGTAAAAGCCAAGAAACTTTTTCTTTTTTTATTGGAGGAACTACAAGGCAAAGATATTTTGTTTGTGTAGACCATATTGCTTCAGATCACCAAATATGCTCATGAATTCATGTCCGAGTAGCACCTTTAAGCTAGATAATAAGAAAAGTACAACACTATTCCAATGAAGGCATACAGTGAAGGAAACTGTGCAGAAAAATTAATTCAATTCCAGATAAAAACAAACCCAGTAATTATCACAACTGTTTCATAAGCCAGTATCACTGAACTTCCAAGTGGTAAACATAAATGTACCACCTGCATTAGAACTACAAGTCTGCTTAGATATGAAATAATTTTCAAAGGTCACTGCTGAAATACATCAGAAATGTACATGATACATTTTTAAAAGTGCAGTAGTAAAATTATCAAATGCCTCCACAGTCTACATTGCTTGAAAAACAGGATTCTGTCATTTATGTGTCCTTTGGCTTCTATGTCTCTCATCAGTGCAGTATCTTGATAAATTAATGGTTAACTTTTTGTACAAACTTACATGGTCCAATTCAAAGCTGCTGTATCCAAGTGTAACTCAATGTCAATGCATATGGACCATATGATTAGCATCTAAGCCTAAAAACAAGTGATTTTCCTAATTTAATAAAAGAAATATTTAGCTGTTTATGGTATGATATATGGCTTATGATAGATTTATTTATTGTCACTGTAAGAAGCCTCAAAGAGGTGAAATTCAAGCACTGTATCCAGTCATATCACTTTATATGTGTTTCTTTGCAAAGGATTTCTTTATCATTTCAGTTCCAGAATTTGAAAAAGTGGTCTCTAGTTGCTAGAAGACATCAGTGCTACATTCTTCTGAAATCAATGACTCAGCTTTTCAAGTAAAAATGCCTGCAAAACACCATTCCTATAGTTCTCAGAAAACACTTTGTAGGGAAAAAAAATTCATGGACACTTCAACTTCTTTAGTGTTGTACTTATATATTGCTCTTACAAAAATACCATGACACATTTAAAGGAATTGTCATAAGAACCTAATACAAGCTTATTGTTTCTTATACACAGTCTGAAAAATAAATATTTTTTTTTTTTGTCTCTGGTATCATTGTGATGATGTCTTTTCCTTTATATCCTTTGTGCAGATAGTTTAATCTGACCACTTTTCATAAGAAATTATATAAAACCCCATAAACATGAGGCTTCAAACCAGCTCCCTAGATTAACTTTGAGATCATAGATTTTAAGTATATTCTAATTCTCAATGGCTTAAATGTCACAAAATTGGTACCCAAATAAGTGACTTACTTGGCATAACAAACAGGCAAAAATTTTCTAAAGTAGTTCCTGGCATATCAAAAATCCACAGAGAAAACAGCCTTTAAGTCCTGTTGAAACTGTATTAACACCACGTAAGAGATTCAACTGTACAAGCAATACTAAAAAGTGGACTTGGGGTATCCAAAAATCCTTTACCATATGTTTTGCCATCTTTCTGGCCTTTTCACTCTGGGGACACAATTCAGATGTTACTTTGAAAAACATAGTTGTACAAAGTCTTACCTTGCAACCTGCATTCTAGTACTGAAGTCAAGAGATCTCATTGACCGTAAGACTTCTATACACCCCAAGTACTGTAAGGAAAAAGAAACAGTTGGAAAAGGTGTTATAATTATGCTTGAGTTCTAGGAGAAAGTGCAACTAAGCATCGAAAGGCAATGTGCAATTCTTATTTTTACATTTGATTTATTCTATGTCTAAAGTGGGTTGTTGTGGTTATGCTGTTGTATGCCACAGATTTGTTCCATAAACATTTTGTTTTATTTAAGCGTCACATTTCATTCAGGATATCATTTTGTGTTTAACCTAGTCACTGTAATACACTCAATTTATGATGCGTTGATGTGCTTTTTTTAGTTTTCTTCTATCTTAATTGATCCATTTTAGATAAAATCAATGTAAAAAAATAACCTTAATGAGAAAGTAAGTGTGATAAAGGAAATTCATCTAGTATTGCTTAACAGGACAAACTTATTTAACAGGGAGAGAACTAAGTCTCATTAGAAAAAAAAAGGCAACTTGTAACAGGGAAAGCTGAAAAGAACACCAGCAACCAAATTCCTTAATGAACAGCTCAGGGATAGATATTATTTAGTATTTTCATTTATTATAGTAGTAAAAAGACGGAAAATGCTAATACAATATACTAATAACCCATGCTGGGAAACGGTTTTAACAGGGTCATTCAAAGGAATGACATGAAGGTTAGTTAATATTAAGACAAGACCAGACTTTCGGACCCAGATTTCTGCCCTGCATCTCTGTGGAAAAAAGGGAGTACCATTATGGAAGATGTTAAAATTCAACAGTATCTATCACTGGGAGTGAGAAAAACTCAGGTGAATCTTCTAGATTTGCTTCCAAAAGTGGGCATAACTTGCATATGCTAAAGTCTACTGGAGCTAAAGCTCTTGTCAGATATTTGGATGGTGTCTTTGCACAAATTGCCTCATGACTGGCATATCCCATGGTAGTATCTTTGCATGTACGTATTCAACCATACATTCGACTTTTGAAAGTCCGGGGAATTGAGGAGTCTTTACATCATAAGCCTGATAGTGATGATCATCATGCTATTCTAGCATTGTGTTTTTATATCAACTCTTATATCAGTTTTATATCAATTTTTCTATCTTCATAGCATAATACAATCTATTTGGGCATGAAACTGGTGCGAAAATCAAGTGAGGCCACAATTTTTGCCTGTTTGGGAATTTTATTTTTGCTGAAAAAATAATCTTTTAAGTAGAGAATGACTGCATCAGTAACAATAATATCTAGAATTTCAGCAAAGACTTTCCATAGAAACATGTATGTCACAAAATGTTTACAGGCTGAGGGAATATCTAGTTTGTTTTCACATATCCATCATTATTTAATTTATTTCTATCAAATGCTATGAAGTCATTATAACACTGAATAAAATTACCTACAATATCAACTGACTCTTATTCATTAAATTGTTTGAACTTGCATTATTATAGCATATAGTTTTTGAGAAGGGTTATCTCAAGATCCATTTCCTAGAATATTTCAGAAATCTGCAAATATATTTTCTGAAAGTTTATAAAGTGTTCGTGGAAAGTGTCTTGTCTAAAGATATCCTGGCACATGGAGCTTTAAAGCTAAAGATCATACTCTCAAACTATCAGTGCAAAATTAGACAATCCTTGTATCTTATTACAAATATATTCCTTTTTTTACATATACTTCTGCCTGAGTACTTAAAACATATAGAACTACATTTTCATGCTCTGATGAGGGAAGTTAAGCCATTAACTCTATTTTAAATTATCTCAGAGGGTGATTTCATTTTCTTGGAGATTAAATTCTTTAGCATCACTTGAGATAATCAGCTGAAATTATTTAACTTATGCCAATAAAGAGCAATGATCAATATTTTCCTGTTTTCTTTCTGTGTCATTTTGTTTTAGTCTAGGATGCTTTCATAGATTAATTTTGCCAATTATTTATTTCATATGAGATGCTTTTATAATTAAATATGCTGCAAACGGTATAACTATTCAAAGGTATCCCTGTGATTTTTTGTTAAAGAAATTTCATTATTTCATCAACTTGCTAGTTTAGACTTCTCAATACTAAAACACTCTTGGATTGCACTTGTTCCTTCACTTACCTATATTTGCCACAAGTCTTTTAAAGCAAAGTAATTGTACAAGTTCGAGAACCAGGTCCAGCATTTTGGAAGCAAACTCTGGAAGGTATTTTGACAAGTACATGCAGGCGTGCAAATAAATACACAAAAACATGTGCACACAAGCCACTGTCAAAATAAACAGACAAATAAGTAGACAAAAACCCATAAACATACTCAGAAGACGTGCATTCACACTCCTTTGAGTCATACTACCTGATCTGCATTAACAAAAATAGAGACAAGATCAGACTGAAGGAAGGTCAGATGGAAAAATTACCCTGTATTTGTTTTATGTATATCACGGAGACAGCTGAACACAACATAGTAAGGCTTGCAGTATTCCTGACTGATCAATGCAAAGATGGCAACTGATTTGCTGGGATATAAGATGTGAACACTTAATCACCACAGCATGTTTTCAAGTAACGAAATTACTATAAAAACTGACATTCAAAAGGTCCAAAGGCCAACTACAGGGACATATAACTCACCTACTGCTATGCTTCAATTATTCCCCAAGACCAACACTGCTGTCTAAAAATATCCATTTGAAGTACATCCTGACAAGGATCCACAGAAAAAAGACATACAACCAAGATAGCAAGGAGATAAATTATTCATTTATTTCAACAAATAAATACCCTGATTAAAAAGAAATGCTGTCTTTTGCTTTAGGCATTCCATGAAACATTTAAAATATAGTTATAAAACAGTCTACTTCTAAAAAAAGCTTCTCTTCACCCAGCACTTAATGTATATTCTAACCAATCAGCTACTGTGCACTGTGAAATTTACGAGCTCCCGCTATCATCCTCCCTCTCATTGCTCAGGAACCAAATATATCGAGATGCAGCCCACCTTGAAGTAGGAGGATTTGGGACTATCAGTTCCAAGCTTTCTCAGATAACATTCTGCCTTCTGTTGACTTTCTAATATTTGAATGAGTTTCCAGCTTGTGTACGCTGAAAGGTACTATGTCCCAAGGAAAAAGTCTTTCATATGAATGAATACCTTCCCATTCAAAGGTTTTAGATTCATAACTTATACTTTGCATGCTGAACAGTACCTTGCAGGAAGTAGAGCGCCACATATATGTGAGACCATGTTGCTCTCACTCCATGTTGTTCCAATATCCTTATTAGTTACAATTTTGACAGGTTAATGTAAGAGAAGGCTATATGTCTTGGATTTCTGGTTTGTCCCATATGCGAAGATTTCTTCCGTACTCCCTAAAGTACCTGTCTTCTTTATGACTCAGAAAATTCTTGTTCAGCAAGTAAAAATTTTACTGAAGCCTGTATAAAAGAGGATATTGAGTTCTCTCAACACTTGTCAGAAACAGAAATGAAGGCTGGCTGAGTGCATTTGTGTACTTGGAGCCAAGAGAAAAAAAAAGAAAGAAAAGAGAGTAGTCACTGTCAAAGAAGCCTTTTGCTCCAGAAATATGAACAACCTTGTCTGGTGCTTCCTAACAAGCTCTTCAAAATACCAAGTTATTGGAAGAAATTCTCCATTGTTGGACCAAGAAGCTAGCAGTAACAACAGCAAGAAATACTTTTATAAAAACATAGCAAGACTTATTCTATTATTACATCAGGATGTAGCTCCATACAGCACTGAAGCAGTCCAACCTACATACATGTCTAGCAGATGAGTGTATGCCTTGTGCACAGCATGAAGATCTGCCCATCATCAACTCTCAAACAAAATAAGAACTCCTAACCTCAGAATCCAAACTACCAGAGTATCATTAGCTCATGAAAACTGCACGGGTATTCTTAGCAAATTGAGATTTACTGGTTTTAGTCTGTGTAACCAGATGACCATCATCAGATCTGAGTGGTTCACCACTTTACAGCTTGTACCTGCTTTGTACAAGTCACGTAAGAGATAACATGGTTACATCAGCAAACAGACATACACTTGCGTTGTTAGACAAAAATTAGCCTGTGCCTGCAAATACTGATGTATCCGAAGCGTGCTCTAACATTGCACAGCTGCAGATAATAGCCTGGGGGCTCAAAAATTACATTCTGATTCCTGTGTTGTATGGAGATCTAAGTTTCAAAAATAGAAATAAAATACCTTGTCATAAGCTGGGCAATTCACTGCAATTTTCTCATTCACAGGCTTAGGCTGTGCTTTTACTTGGCACGTGCAAAAGTGAAAAAGTGAGCATCTTTTCACTTGCCACATCTGGTTCTCATGCGTATCTCAAGTCATAGGTCTATGTTTTCTGGTTTTTTGTTTTTTAAGGGATGGGGGAATTTGTTTGCTTGGGTTTGTGAGTTTTATTGTTTTACATTTTATCCTCATTCACCAAAGAGCTAGTCCAGAATTGCATTATGCCATGAAGTAAGTGAGTAATTAGTATGAATTGACTAGTGCTAGTTGACTACGGTTGAGGACTCCCTTATTTAAAAACAAGAGCTTTTATTTCAGATTCTATTGCTACTACTGCAATACGCATTTATTTATGCATCAAAATGATAGCTCCTTCTAATTTCAGGTATCACCATTAACAGCTAAAGGAGCTTCTGAAATGAGCACTGGGAGTTCCACAATACTTAAAAATTATTTTCAGGTTTGCTATCTACCCTAAATCATATTAAGATTCAAATCCAGATGCACACTAACAAGCTGGCCATAATACAAAAATAGTAACAGCCAGAGACTTGATTTCAAGATAGTAAGTTTGTCCACATGTAACTGTGGATACAGTCAGGATTTTTAATAACCATATTGATGTGTGAAAAGGAGAAGAGGAAAAGAAAGAAAAGAAAAAAACCAACACAAAAACAGCCCAAGCCAAAAGCAGCCCAAGCCATAGCAAGAGGCTGCAAGATTGACAAGAATTTTATAAAATGAATTTTTCTCTTTAGCAAATTAGTATGAAACTCAACCCTTCAATCCTTTTGATATCATATTAGATGAAATTCCCAGCTTAACTGAATTTACAATACTCACTTTCTAAACCACTGAAGTAGGGAAAAAAAACACCCACAAAAAATTTTAAACAAATTTTTTTAAAAAAATTTTTTTAAAAAGTCTAAGAAGGAACTGCAATCAGAAAGTGTTCCCTTCAATAAAACAAACTAAGTTAAAGAAAAATAGTAAGTGCCACAATGCTTCCTACTTTTTTAATTGTGCTTTACATTTATTACTCTGAATACCTTACTAGTTTGATGGAGACATGCACCACAAAATTACCTAACTCTTCTAATCAGCAAGACATGGGCATAAAAAGAGAAGACAACTTATCAAAACATACATTTGCTTCATTACTTCATATGGAAGACATAGTATAGTTGTATGTATTTTATTTATATGATTTGATTGAATTAATATTCGAAATCTTTTAAATATAGAGGTACTGCATTCATACTGGAAAAAAGTATATGTAAAGGCTCCTTATAGTATCATACTAGTCATTAATCCAAGGATGTGGCTCAGCTACCCAACTGGGACATAGATCTGGGAATCTGGTAAATCTTTCTGGACTCAATGATTAGCAAGACCTGCACTCTAGTGTGCAAAAAACCTTTTTTTTCTTTGATTTTGTGGGGTTTTTTGTTTGTTTCTTGTTTTGTGGGGCTTTGCTTCTTTGTTTTGTGGAGTTTTCCTTCTTTGTTTTGTGGGGTTTTGCTTCTTAGTTTGTTTTCTTTTTTACCTTAAGAGCATTGCTAGGAGGGTGTTGTCAAAGAAACCCTTTTCTGGTAGGTGGAGAACCATTGTCCTGCCATTATCACTGCAAACATTTCACACAAACTCTGGCATCACAGAAGTCTGCAGGACACCCTCTCACTTCAGGTGTTGCTGAAAATGCAAAGCGCTTGATGAGCAGAAGAGGCAGCCTTTGAAAATGCTGGCTACCATCAGCTGAGCAGATAGCGTGTGGTTAAAAGAAGGTCTTGCATGCACAAAATCATTCAGATTTATGCTAGTTTACCTAGCCACTTTCAGTAGAAGAATGGAATGGAAAATTTGTTCTGTGACATTTCTAATGTAGAATAAGTTATAATATTAGAAAAAGCTGTGGGCAGAACCAAGACTAGATATTCAGAGAGAAATAAATTTGTATAAACAGTAGTCACAGAGTTTTAAGTCAGCTGCTAGAGATTTCAGTTTCTCTGAAAAGTTCGAATAGTTTGGAATATAAATATATTTGCTTTTAAATCGTCTGCTTAACTATCACATAACATCATATCAAAATCTTAGCTAACATAGGTGCTACTCTCCCGGCCACGCCGTAGCCTCCAGCCCTTCCCTCTCTCCCCTTGGGGCAAGACGTATCTTCAGACATATATGCAGGTCTCTGGGGGCACCTGATGACTAGGCTCTATTAGTATGTGCCAAAGCCCCCAGTCTGTACCTCTGCCCCGTGCTTTTCTGCTATATGCAGAACAGCATACCTGGTTGGGGAAGCAGCAATCCTGCATGAAAGAAACACTGGTAACTTTCTTCTGAATGAGGAAAAGGCCCTATATTTAGACACTATAAGAATCCGGCACCAAAACTGTGTCATAAACATATGCTGCCATGAAAAACAGAAAGGCTCTCTTCTGTGCTTTCATACTTTAGCAGTTGGTAATTTTTATACCAGTAAGTAATCATGTACAGAGCTTTACAGTGAATCAATATTTCCCCCAAAGGTTTTTTTCTCATTAACGAATGCATGTTCCAATCCAGATGGAAAACTATAAGTAAGGATTGATTGAGTGGAAACAGAACAGAAAATCTTCTTTGGGGTTCAACTACAGATAAGCCTCAACCACTCAGTGTAAATTTATCATCACAAAATCCTCCATGAGACAAGTAAAGCAACAGAGCTTTCATACTAGTAGAAATGATGATGGATATGACTGTCAGTTGCATTCCTCTCGAAAACAGGTGGTTCACTTCTACAGCAATGGGTCAGAGAACACAGTTCTCCCAAGAATACCTCCAACTCTGACCAATATCTTCTTATTTCCTCTTGTACAATAATTTGTTTCTAAAGCAAAAATAGATTATATGTCTCAATATATTCAGACTAACAATTCTTAAGTGGCAAATGATAGCCAACACTTTCTATGAATTGTCTTACCCTGTGAAAGCATTCTGGCAGCATCTCACAATCAACTCAACAGTAAGGACTCAGAACCTCTTAAAAAAGGCAAAAGATTCAGCTAGGAAAAGAAGAAATTTTATCTTATCTTGAAAAGCAATTTCTTAAGTCAACTCTGAGGTCTCATTTCTTGCTAGAGAGGGGAAAGATATAACTGAGAAACAAATTTGCTTCTGACAATTTTCTAATCTCCATCTCAAACGGGGCTGAAAACAAAACATCTTCAAATAAAATACTGTTTTCTTATTTCTTACTTGCAGGTGGATGAAAAGAGATTGCCAACATCATGCCCAAAAATATTTATGTAGTAGAGATGCTAAATGAACAGGGCCTTCACAAGATTTCAGAAAAATCCCATATCAGTAGTTTTCCATGAACAGTATTTCTTATCATCTTATCTTACAGATAAATGTTCTTGCATGCAAAACCTCAGAAATGTTAGAATCAGAAGTTCACATTGGACAGTGATTTATTCTATTATTTTAAATGTAAACACATTCTGTATTAAGCCTCAGTTTTTTGTATGGGCCAAAAATTTCCCTTAAAAAAAGCTACATTTGAGGATAAAAACCCACAAGTTTTCGTTCTATACTTTTCAGGTTTAATTTTAAAAATATATAATAACAGTGAATGCAATTATTGCAGTGTGAACTGCTTAAGAGTATGCACTGCAGTAGTACAGAAGAATTGCTTAATTTTCACAGCTGCATATTTTAATTCAGTGAACACTTTCCAGACTGTTTTGCTGCTACCTTGAATATCCACTAAGATATACTTCCCTTTAAAGCACCATGCAGATTAGTTCCAGCAGCTTATGTTCTGCATCAGAATTCCTTTAATGCAAACACACAAAAGCTTCTGCAGCCAAAACAATATGCTTCAATAGCTGGAAATCATAATTAGACATTTGAAACTGTAAATATGGACACTGTAAATATATCTAGCTATTAAAGGACTTGTTCTTCCTCAGTCATTAGCGAGTAAGAGAGTCATTAGCAAGTAGAACTTCTTGATGAGGAGTATCATTAAAGCACAGACTCAGAAGATGAAAGATCTAACAGGTGCTTTTCCACTATGCCAAATACAAACCCATGTTAAGTATCTGAAATGCATATACTGTTCTGCTTTCTAAACTGTGCATTTGGAGGTGTGATGTAGCAAGGACCTGTCACTGTTAAAACTGAAAATCCAAAAATTGCATGGAGGGAGAGGGAGTACTTTTTTATATGAACGCCATCCATACGTCTGGTCTTCATCTAAAGAGTTCAGCAATTAAACCAGATCTTTTTCTGAGTCTTTAACATTTAACTCTCCTATGCTGAAGCTATAGTTTCTTGCGTTCTCAGTGCGAGTGCCCAAAAGATGACCTCCACTGTGCAGAAAAAAGGCATAAGGGGAGAGATTTCCAAGGCTGGACTTTAATAATGAAAAATCTCTAGAAAGTTTCCTTGCAGTATAAAGGCTATGAATAGGCAGAGCAGCTCTTGGAGGCCAGGGTTCCACCAGGCCCCAAGCAGGCTCACTTGAGACCCCTTTTTACCACCACTCCCAAAACTCCCAAGGCCAGGGTCAGCTCAGAATTGGCACCTGCAGCTTCCAGCTTGTGCCCAATACCAAGCAGCCCTGCCTTTCCATCTTTTCCATCTTTTCTTTGCTTGACAGAAATAAATATATTGCAAGAGAGAGTTCATACAATGTTTCTAGTTACTTAGTGCTTGCTGCTTAGTTTTTCTACACAATTAATTTACAAAAAAAGTTAGTAAAAGTGAATAACACTGTAGCACCTACACCCAACATGTGGTGACAAAACATGGCCCCTACATTTGGTGACAAAGGCAGTGTTTCTGAAACAGTCCAATTCCTTGGGAAGTTACAGGTGTTTCTAAAATGTCCTGTGGTTCATGAAAGCAGCTTGTCTATAAAAAAAGATAATTCTGTTTCTTGTAACTACTTTATCACAGGTAAGCAGTGGCAAATGTCAGGAAAGAAGGACGGTGTCTCATGAGACATGCTCTCCCTTGTGTAATTCCTAAATTAGTAAGAGCCAAAAATGGAAACAAAGTCATTTTAGTACAACAACATATCCAAAGGATGGAAATGGTGCTGAGCAAGCTTAGACAACATCTTTAGATAAAATCTCTCTCTTTGGTCTTGTCCTTGTTATTTAAGGTATTTTTTTCAACTTAAGTCTCTAATTTCAGGATTTATTCTGAGGTTAAAAAAAAACGATCAAAATACCTGTATCAGTAAATCCAATGTGATGGTGCTGTAGAAAAATAAAGCCTAGACAGCTTTTTCTGTTTACCTCACACTTCTTTCTTTGTGTCACCCTATACCCTGTCTATTTTTATTTTTTATGGTTTTTGGTTGCCATTTCTGTCTAATTTCAAATGTGTTTTTTTCAGTCTTTGAACTTTTAGCTGTGACTTGGATTGTCTGATTCAGCCTTTCAAGACTGAAATCTTGCCTGGCCCTATAAAAACTTATTTGAAAAACCTAGGGGAATATCTAACTTATTAAATAAACATTCTAGATTATCCTTCCTGAATTGCACCTAACCTCTCCAGAAAACAAGGGATGACTGGAAATGTGCTTGCACTGAGTCCCATCATTATTCCCATCGCAACTCAAATGGACAGGCTCTGTCTCAAACCTGCCTGCAGCTGACAAATGTAGAGCTGCATTACATTTTGTCATAAATATATAGGATCAAATGAAATTAATATTGCATGACTATGCAGAATTGCAGAGAAGCAATACTGAACCCCTCTACCTCTATGAAATTTGTTTCATTGCATAGGGGACTAAATCACCTTGAAAGAGTGTTAGTAGCTGGGAAGGCTGGTTGTCTCTGACACTACACCAAAGCAGATCTAGCTTTTTCTCATTGTAAACAAGAATATTTAATATTGATACTTTGTGAAGTCACTTGAACTTTCAGCTATAAAATGAAGCTGCACAGCTGTTGTGTTAGTTGAGACAAGATTTCTCTTTGGCTAGGGGAGAAAAACACCCCATCACTGGGACAAAGGAGAGCCTTGTCTCCAGCAGCACAGGAGGGCATGAGTTTTCCCTGAAGACCTTGATTCATCTGCGTGTTTTCTTTATGTTTGTGGTGGCAGATATTCACATTGGGCATGTGATATGCTTACCGTAAACATTGTTGGAAGACAAATAAAGAAATCAACAATCCAATTTCCAAGGAAAAACAGAGAAGGAATTCTGCCTGAATGCAATTTTACCTCCTACACTGACCAGCTAAATCCATCTAGGGATTTTAAAACTGTAGGACATACATAACTAGCAGAATAAATAACTAGCAAGAGTATAATTTTTGCTTTAAACAAAAATACTCCATGCAAACACTCCAAATGTACTGGAGAACAGACATTCACGTTGACGGCTGAATCCTTCAACTCTGAAACCAGTACATGCTTTGCTTTCTACAGAACGTGTGCAAATGTACAGTAATAGTACTTGATTCATGTAATTAGAATAATATTATAATTAAAGATTCTGTGGTATGATGTCTGCTTGTAGAATCTGATCTAATTTCTGTGAGAAATTTTCCTATTATTGGGCTGTACAACAGACCCATAGTAGCTCAGGTCCATGAAGATCAAAATAAATGTTTACAACAGAGCAGCAGGCATCAATATCATTCTTTCATAGTCCAAATAACAGTGACAGAAAATGGAAGGGATACTACCTGATCTCTCAGGAATATGGCACAATAGGAGGGATTAATTGCTTAAACCAATGCTGTCTTTGTCATTTACTTCTCTCTCCCCTAATCTGCATGCATCCATGCAGCTTTAAAACCCACAGTGATAAGCCAGTTTCATTAGTGTTTGTTAACACTGTCTGTGTATCCGGGTTGAGGGTAGCAGACTCTGAAGTAAAAAGTCAGTATTCTGTCCCATTATTACTATATGACTGAAACACGCAACACATTTCTTAAGCATGTAAACCTCATTACAAACAGGATGCTCTGGGACTGTGGTTTTTTGTTATTAGAACTACATGTATGAAATCCTACTGAGTATGTTTTTAGTCAGGCCATGCCAAATGATCAGTGATTAACCAACAGCACTATGTCAATTTGACTGACAAAAGTTGAAATTAAATCTGATTAAAAGAAACCCAAAAAAACTTGCACAAATTTTTTTCTATAAAGGAGATAAATTTAAGCAAAAAGGGAAATGAAAAAGCCTTGCTGTAATGTTGTGTTTTGGTTTTTTTTTAGTGAGAGCAAATCAATTCTGGTTACAAGAGAAAAAAAAAAAATAAACATTTTTCCAAAGAGCCCTGAAGTCTTCTAGGTGAAGGCAACATATGATGCAGTTTCCACTTTGTTAGCTCTGTTTAAGGCTGTGCTTTGCGGTCTGGGTTAGCCAGTAAAGAGACACAGCAATTCAGTTCATCCCTAAGCACGCACTTAACTTCCAGTGTAAAAAGGTAGCCTCAATTATTTCAATGAGAATGCTCCTGTAAACAGTGTCATGCAGGAATGCTTCCAGAACTGAAGCCTTTACTTGTTGATGTGTTTGAATAGCTTCACAATGATGTCTGTTTTCCACATCAGATATAAACTGCTGTTATTCCCTCACAAGGAACGAAAGTGTTAAAATGTTAAAGCAATAATTGCAGTTAGGATTATATTCTTTGAATACTTTGCTATAACAACAACAACAACAATAATAATAATAATAATAATAATTTAATGTCCTTTTTATTGAAATATTTGCGTGACTTGCTGTGATTCTTTTGGATGAAATAGTTCTTCCTTCTTCTCTCTCAGATACTATATTTCTATCTGTTTTTTAACACTAGATTTATTCAGGTCTGTTCTATACTACTGTGTTGGCTTTAAATCCTACTGGCTTTTTCAGATGCATTTCATATAGATATATAAAATTATACAGTATTTTTGGTTTTGAACTGCTGAACAACAGCATTTTAAACCCATTGATACTTGTTACACAATCTAGTCACGAGTTACCTGAAGACAGAAATGCATTTGCCTCTTGACTGTTGTGCTCTTATTTAAATAAAACAAACTCCAAAATGTCTATAACATTACCCAGTTGTATTCATCAGTAGATACTTATCATTGAAAACAACAGATTACATTGAAACATTTAACTGTTGTTTCATTACTCAGGTTTTTTTACACTTTTTTATTCTGTGTGTTTGTTTTTTTCTGACAACATGAACATTTATAATCTCTCCCTGTAGTAATCAGTCCCACTATACGGAAAACACTGAGCTCTTTAAGGACTTCCACCACAGCAAACTACTTCTTTTTTTCTTTTTCATTAATTCGTTATTTGTTAAACTGTTCAGCAGTAGTATTAAGTAAGATATCAGTACCTGAATACTTTATGTCCCCAGTATGGTTATGGTCATTGTCTTATTTGTTACTAAAATGTTTTTTGGGGTTGTTTTTGTGAAAATTTTTATGCTACAATATATAAAAATGCAACCTGAAATCCACTGGGAGGAAAAAAATGCAGAAAGTGCCAGCACTTTTATGGTTGAAAACAATTCCATTGCAGCAGACCATGGAGATCAGAATATACCTACAGTTTACCATAAACCTATACCCTTTTTAAGCATTAGTGTTACACTGCCTATTTTAAAAATGAGTAATATGTGAAAATGTGGGAGCAGCAGGGAAGTTTCAGATTTTTCATATATTGCACATAGGAATTGTCTGTCTCTTACTTCAGAAGATTCCAATGTGAGTTATCAAACTGCCCAGTAGTTAAAATTAAGCCTGTCCCATGACTATTTTCTGTTTTAAATGTGGATTAATAAGAAAATTGTAACACAGAGTACATTTTCACCAAAAAAAAAAAAGCTTTGCTGGTTAACAACAAATCTAATTTTTGTTTCATTTAACAAATGGCATATGGAATTTTCTGCAAGGCATATGGTAGTAATTAAACATGGTATGAGTCCCCCAGACAGTCAGCATAGCCATGAGGTATCCAAGGAATGTGTCCCTTCAGTATACATTATCTGTGTATTGATTTGATGGTCTGATTGGATAAAAGCCTTGGTAGCAAACAACATTTAAGGATTTGGGAACTGCACTTCTATTCTTATCCATATGAATGCTGCAGTTGCCAAGGAAAACTGAGATACTTAATAAGCAAGCAAATTAGGAACTAATCAGGATCAGTTTATTTTCATTCATTCATTCACCATTTATTTTGGTATTTATTTTCAACCTTTGTTTTTACATTTAGAGCACTGTTTTCTGACTCTTATGCCAGAAACCACAAAGTTAAAGTAATTGTCCTATTTTTTTAACAGAAACAATAACCTAGATTCCATACATTTTAATGACTAACAAACTACTAACGAACACCTAAAAGTAAGTTCTTTGATTGATTTTGAAAATTCTGATATATACAGGGTGTATAAATACACTTTCATGTACTCAACATCAATTGCAGTAATTAAATATTTCTTCTACTATCTCTGTTAGGTATGGGTAAATTACTAACTGTAACTGTTAGTCCACTTGTATATAACTTTAATTCTCTCTTCAGTTCGAAGATATCAGCTTCCTCTAGCATATAGTAGGTCAACTACTGAATATATTAAGAAATTGAATACTGTGTTCTGATTCATAGTGATCACTTCAGGTAAAACCAACAGCAGCAGTGTATTCCCACAGTCATTATTGGGCTTACACTATCCTAACCAAAATAAAAAGTAAAATGGTTGAGTCCTCTGAGCTAATGTGAAAATTGTAAATGACCTTCTGTTAACCAGAGTATTTCTGTGCAAAAGAACATAAGTCTCAACACCACTATGTCTAACATCAGTGAGTTATTTTTATCGAGACACTTCTTGAAGAGTAACAGAGCAGCAGTTTGTGGCTTGAAAGGTAGCACTGACTCCTTTGTAGTTCCAGTAAATTTCAGAGTAGTAAAAAAGACAGTACAATTTCAATAGTGTTCTGAATTGGCCAACTTACTCAACCTACCACCACCTGCTAAATCTATTATCACCACTAACACAAAGAAATGAAAACTGCTTTCCTAGTCCCCCAACAGCTAAATATGCACTCTGCTTTTGATAATGAGACTTGAGAAAAAGCAGTGAGAGTTAAGTAACAAGGGTGTCACTCAGTTTTAAAGCATCCTGAAATAAAGTCACCTGTGACTCTTACACCAAAAATAAGATGACACTAAAAATAGACCTGTAATATTAATAGCCTGCTGCAAAACAGTTTAACACTTAAGATACAAAAGGCTGTTGCCAAATGAAACATGGCAACTGAAGAATGAATTCTGGACAATAACGTTATTTTTACACTTTCTGCACACTATGCTGAAAGGTGTAACCAGACTCTTACCTAACTACAAAAAACATTGCACATACACTTATCTTGAAGGCTCTGCTTTAACAGGTGGTTTCAAAATATTTTCAAGGCATATGGAAGCATTAAGTTTTCCCTGTAAACTTAAGATGCTCTGCTCTTAACATGCTGTATCAATGAACTGAAAAGAGAAATAACATTTAAGGTGGCTAAATGCTCATTATGTAAAACAAGCTGCATTTTCCTGCTCTACCCACAACATTATTTCTAACTGTGAAACATAATAAGAATTGTGCTCTCTGCTTTACTGCTCTAATATTTCAAATATCATTTCAATTTAAAAAAACACTTGCCCTTAGAGGTTTTTCAAACTGAAAAATTCATGCATGATTAACAGTTCTCCTTACATCAAGGAGTCTTTCTTTCCTCCTGTATATTGCACCAGACATATTGAAAGCCTACATATCCAAGATATATACAGTATGCTAGATAACACTGAAAACCTAAATTCAGAAGAAGGCTAAAAACCCCAAACCAAATCAGCTTTTAGCTTAAGAACAAGATTCTTATACAGCTGTAGAACATTATTTGCAGGTTTGCTTTAATGTAACAACACAGCTTCCCAACCGTTCCTTCCTGCATTTACATTCCATGTATTATGCACCAAAAAAAAAAAAAAAACCAAACAGAGATCCTTTCAGCCTGACTATCCTGTCAGAAAAACCAGCAGAGAATTTTTCATTGATAAAAACAGAGAATGGAAGAAAACAGACCAACCTTCACAATGTACGTCACACCAGGTCCCAGGATCTTCTCACTCGAGTGCAGCCATCCTCGAGAGGATTTATTGACAAAACTGCTAGTTTGATTCCAATCTTCACTTCCCAGGGGCATTTCCTCTGACCGTGCTTTTTTCCCCATACTCATCTTGCTCACGTCCTGCTGAGAACACGAAGTGGCAGAGACAAGGTTACATGTGTTGTCTGAAGCCCCTGCTGCTGAACTAGAAGCACTCGAGCTTCCCTGCAATTTGGAGACAGCAAGCTCCTTTACTGCAGAGGAGAGGTTTTTGATACCCAAAAGGCTGCCCGTGCTAGAGAGTTTCAGGTGGGACACTTTATGGATGAGGGTACACAGGGTGGTGGGTCCATCTTCTTGGTCCTTGCGGAGAACCTCTGGTGAGACCAGGTACGAAGGTGAAGTTGAAGTTGTAGCAACTGCTGAGACCTTGCTGTTCATGGGCAAATTGTGAATAAGATCATCAACAGATGTCACAGAATCATTCCTGAAGCGGTTATACTTGGTACGTTGAAGCATGCCCTTCTATCTGCTTTCCTGCATATGTTCTGGCAAATCTGATGCCAATGCAGGAGATGCCTGTACTAACATAGCAAGCAATTCATAACGACACGGATGGATAACAGGAGTTTAGGGTAAAAAAGAAAAGAGTATTAGGAAAAACAAAAAAATGTATCTTTTCAAGAAATTTCTTTTGGTTCCCTGTTAAGGTTGGGTGAAGTAACAGTTTTCTGACTGAGATCCCAGTCCTGCTTAGAGCTGCCAACTCGCTCACAGCAAAAGCATGACTCACACAAATGAGAAGGACCCTTTTCAACAAAAGGCTGTGAACACTGCAAATCACTTCCTGTAGCCAAAAAAAAAAGGAGAGAGAAGAAAAAAAACCCCACATCCACCCACTTACAGCACACTAGCACCAATCAATTCTCAAATTCCCTTTTCCTATCTTCTCAAACAGATACTTCCTCCCAACCTTTAATTCCTATCCCCTCCCACCACCCTTTTAGTACCAAAGGCAATTACCTTTAAAACTGAATTAACAGCCTTTATGAAACACCACACTTTATTCATCTGTTAAAATGTTCTTCCACCTTACATATTTGTGAATCTATAAAGAAATCAAAATTAGAGAGCAAATATCTGGATAATATTCACATACATATAATCCCCCTCTCCTGCTCCTGCAACAGAACACAGGCACCTTAAAGGTTTTCTGAACAGAAGAAGAGAACTAAAGAATATATACATTTTTTTCCATAAAAGCAGCCTAACAGTGCCTTTTTGTCAATGCTGTCCCTCACAGAAACTGCTATATTCAAATTTTGATAGAGAAAGAAATCCTTCTCCCTTGTTACTTCATAAGAACACTCTATTTTAATGCAGGAATTACATAAGTACCTATGTGTGAAGAAAAGTATTTTTCTGATGTCCAAGAACAGGCTTAACAGATGTTTTTTCTTTCACAACTGATATTCACTCCGAAGAAAAACGTGAAGAGGATCTTCAGTTCACTGGAATGTTTGGTTTAATTCTGAAAAACTGAAAAAAACCCTGAAGGAATATTAAAAAGTCCAGGTAGCAGCAAACTGACATCCTGCAGTGAAAAATAAAAAAAAAAAAAAAAAANAAAAAAAAAAAAAAATTAAAAAAAAAAAGCCTTTATTAAGCACAACTGTCAGTCACAAACACTTGATCTAGAGAAGTAGCAAAACATGCAGAAAACAGGTATTTCATTGCTCCTGCGATTTCTTTAAAAGTCAAAATGTGTACAGCATTGTGATACACAATGCCCATCACAAGCCATATGGCTTTTTCCTATAGATCGATCTGATTTGCAAAACATTTTTCGGATGTAGGACAATACACTGCATTATAAACAAATTCAGACCAGAGAAGCTGCATAGTGCAAAGTAATTTTTAAAATAAATTACTAACTGCAGCACAATTTAAAGGAAAAAATCCTATGGAATTCCTTCCTTCTCCCACGACTAAAGACTGCAGTACACAAACTGCAAATACAGTGAAACAGCCAACAGCCGGCTAAAATACAGGTATTTAATTAGTATATTCATGACATACTGAATTAAGTCAGCACCTCTTATCCCAGCAGTGATGAATAATGGCAATGTCCTAGTCAATGTAAAGCAGTTTTCTACTGATCTGCAGAACAGCCTTTCATCACCACACTGCAAACCTGCTACAGCATCCTCACAGCATTCATTCCTCTCGTCATCCTCCTAGCACAGCAACAGCAAATATACACACCATAGCCTATTTTTAAGTGTCTCTACTACCCAGAAAACCCTACAGCTCCCGAACGGCTCTCTTCATTAGAAGCGGCTAGCAGGACTGCAAAATGTGAATGAGATGCTGCGCGTGTGAATGAAAGGGCTGGCTAGCATCCCCACATTTCTGTGAATGAAGCGAGGCCTCGCAGCCTCTGCCAGGCAATCCCTTGGGTGCTCACCAGCCCAGCCAATACCAGCCGGCTTTGATGACTCATTCAGCAAAGCCTTGCTAAGTAGTGGAAGATCCCATTTCGAGCACAGGCGGCACCTTTTTTGCTGCAACACCAGAAAATGAAGCCGGCATGTAAGCAGACTGGAGTGGGTCGTGAAGCCCCCGTGGAAGACAGGGTTTTGCCAGAGAAATGCCTGGGGTGTCCACAGGAGCAGCAGGTGAGGAAAACCGTGGAGTCAGATCTGTGTTTCTCCCCGACTGTGTTCATTCAGCCCAATTCATTTACATCCAAGATAGGAACATGAATGTGCACATTTCGTTTGATGTTCGATTGCTCTCTGTGTGGCCGCAGATTCACAGATTTTACAGATTTGTCTTCAGAGATCTCTGACAAAAAGAAAACAAACCAACCAAACAAAAAAACCCACAACAAACAACCAAACAAAAACCAAACAAAAACCCCACCCAATCAACCAAAACCCCCATAAAAATAACCACAAAAACAAACACAAAGACCTCCCTGAAAAAAAATCGTATATACTTATTGCTCCCTTATTTATCCTGTTAGCACAGTAGGTATTTAAAGGCAGTATGATCACCACTTCATGAAATCGTAGGCAAAGGGAAAGCAAGAGGATAAAAGCTTCCCAGAGCACCAGCAAAAGGTCTAAATTTTGAAACTTTCACTGGACACAGAAATGCTTCCAAGGCATCCATTGGATGCAGCGCTCTCCTGCAAATCTGACATTAGACACTGCAGAGAAATGGAAGCCAATGAATTACCCAGTGCTTGAAATCCAGTGCCTATTTCAGTGTCTGATCAGGAAATTGTCTCCCTGACAAATCCAGCCCTAAGGTAGGAGAGCTGAACATTTCAAAACCTTGCCCTTTATAGTTTCTGGGACTAGAAACAGTACATAAGTTTGCCCTACAGGCAGGCAGCAGGTTCAAATCCAACTCCAGGAAATAATGATTGAAATTAGGAGACTGTGTAATAGGCATAAACTGCAATTTAAATTAGGATCGAGCTCATTCTAGCTATTGCCAGAGCATTTATAATGTCTTCTGCATTTCCAACACTGTGTCTGGAGCTTGCACACTGACTTTACCATGCCTGCCTTAAACAAGCTTCTTGCTGCTATTATCATAGCAAGACAGCAACACATTCAGAGCACTATTTATTTCTTACTTCTATTTGCAACCTCTGCTAAGTCACTGCGTAAAGCAGATCCAAGTTGAAAATGAGCCTTTTTCTTTTCTTCTTTTTTCTTTTTGCAGGCCTGTGAGCCAGGCACTACAACACGATTAATAAATGGCCATGGAGAAACTACATCTTTGTTGACCCAGTAATAAAATGGCAGGTGGAAATTCAGTGTCAGTAAGTGAAAAATAATATGTAATCCTAGAAATACATACATAGTTAGGGGGTGTACACGACCTCTGACAAAATACAGCATTTCTTACAAACTACTGGTAATTTTGGCTTCTTAGACCATTCTTTCTTTTCTCAATTTTTCTGGTTTTTTTTTTCAGCTCTGCTTTTCTCATGGATACTCTTCTCACCCTGATTCAGTTCTTGTTTCATGTCACTGTTCCTCTTTTTCTTCCTCCAGGCAGCTCTTAGGGGCTTATTCTTAGCTGCCACCTTTTTCCTTCTGTATCTAAACTACCTCTGCAGCCTGTATTTCAGAAGCTATTAATTTTTATTAACCACAAAGGGTAAGAAAATAAATTATGCTGGGGGCATGATTAGAGGGAGGAACTACATTTTGCTGAGATTCAAATGGTTTTAAATTGCTGCAAATGTAGGAGACACTGCCAATACACAAGCCAAACTAGGTAGAATAATGTAACCACCATAAAGAGGAAACACAGAGAATACAACCACTATGTTCCCCAACCTGTAGTAAGAAACTCTCCTGAATGCAAAAAAGATGATTTTCAGTGATCATATTCAGAGAAATATTAATCATATAATCAGAGTCAGCAAAAATACCTTGTTCCAGTAACACACTGTGGTCAAGTATGTACTCTATACAAAGAAGTTCTAGAAACTATTGAAATTCTGCTGAAAAACTATTTGCATTTTCAGGGTTATTGCCTGGTAGCAGTAAAATTCCTTGTGGACTAAACTGAATTTAAGACAAATGAGAAAGACCTTGACTTTGGACCAAAAAAAAACCCCAAACTGAATTTGGGTTAGCTAAGTTATAAGAAACACTGAAAATGTCACACAAACATAAATATAGATGTTCCTAAGAGTTTTAATACTACACAAAAAGTAGCCATAGGGAATCATACTTAACATTCCTCTTTATGACAAGTCCTAAACTATTACTGTGATGTAACATTAAGCCATCAGCAAATAGGATGCTATTCCTTACATTGTAGTATGATGGATATAAGTGCTAATGCTCTGCTTTAGTAAATGTTCTTGCAGAATCTTCAATATTAACAAATGGTCAATTCCTCAAATAAAAAGATAGCATTTCTATAGTACAAAGATTTCCAATATCCTGTGGGGACATTTCTTCTTTTGATAATTAAGAAGGAAAAATATCAGCATTCTTTGCACAACACAAGATAGACATGTAACAGGAATCTCTTACCCATGTATTTATTAATCAGCCTAATCCAGCTTTCTTTATGTGAGACAACCTCAGATGATGTAGTTAACAGAAAAGCAAGATAACATCAGGATAAGCTAAAAGGCATTATTATCTAACCTTCTTAAGAAGTATGTAGCTATTTTAATTCTTAAAAAAAACTAAACTATTTTATATGTTCTGTTTGTACATACTTAATATATCATATTGTGTATTCCTCTGTTTCTCTGATTTACCTGCACACAGAGCTCAGTTACATCCTGCTGTGATGGCTCATCCGATAGCTGCCAGAAATATTGAAAGGCACTGAACTTCCTGCCAGTGCAAAGACTATATACTTCTACTTCAAAACATTTTGGAAGAATCAAAGCATAGACTGGGCTCACATCACTTAGACTTTTTTTTCCCTAATGGGTGTTTGAGTCCAATGTCAGCTTACTGTCCTATGCAAAAAAACCTGAAGGCCTGTAGGTAAAGGCTGCCATTTTCGTGTTGCAGAAAAACCAATCACCCAGCCAACCAAAATCCAAGGCACAACCCTTCCGCCAAAAAACCCAACCTGATACCAAAACTATTCTAACAAATTCTAGTTAATTTATTAAAAAAAAAAAAAAAAAAACCAGAAGGTGCTATAAATTGCCCCATCTCCCTTTCATCTTCACCCCTTTTCTATCGCTGGATCAGAGTTTTGCTGTTTCCGTGGCAACATTATTGCTAAGGGTGGGCTGCACCAGGAAATGGGAGTATTATCTGTGGTTTTGCAAATTATTTCTCTCAAAAACCTTATTGTTGAAAGTATTACTATTCAAGATGAGCGATCATTAATGATTAATGATCAACTTCCAAATTAAATTACATCAGTGGAGTGTAAAATTAAGGTCTCAAGTATGCCTACAAATTTTGGTGCAGATACTTATATTTTGAACCAGAAGCTGACCCTAAACAATGTTCAGGAGGCTGTTTTTTCTGTTAGTTGGAAATATTGAAACATCAAAAGTCAATACACTACAAAAGTTCACAGAAAAGATGGATCTGAGATAATACCCAAATCTGAACATGACATTGAGCTTTTGTGAGGATCAGACAGTGAAGTGCATTAAAATCTGCAAACCAACACTAAAATCAACTCTTACAAACCCCGAAATTTTAATTATTCCTTTCTTTCAGCCAGACACTGAAATTAGAGCATTAGCAGCAGTGTAAGAGAACTGTATTTCCTAAAAAAGAGACAATCTAAAGCTCTACCATGTCTGTTTGGCTACCTGCACGCACTGAAGACCTTTGTATATAACAGGTCTTTTCCAACCTAAATGATCCTGTGTTTCTATGTTTTTTTCCTCTTTCTCCCTATCCCAAGCTTCCACCATCTGCACCAGGAGTCACACTCTGGCTGGAGCCTCACCCAAGAGAGGGACTCTGCCCTAAGAAACACATCCCAATCACATTTTCTTTTGTGTCCACAAACCATGGCATGGTGTACAAAATATACTGCATTGTGAGTAAATGTAATGAGAGGCCCATAACATGGTCCCATGATTCATTTACACTGATGGAAATGATGCTTCTTGTGGGCATATATGCATTAATGTCCAAGTGTCTCCAAGTGTTTCTATTTTAAACAATCAGAAAAACCTGTGACTTAGAGGAGAAAGCAACCTAGTTCACTGACAAATTATGCAACAGCTTTTTTTGCTGTCTTCTTCAGACTGAAAGCCAGCCATTTACTTATTTTTTAATGTAGCATCTTTTTGGTTCTCATTCATGAAATGCATTTAATAATTCAGTAGTTTTCTTTTCTACATTGTAATAATGTGTCTATTTTTTTGTTTTGATCGGTTTTTTTAGTATTTTATTTTTATTTTGTTCATATCTTACTTTCCTAGGAATGGTTTGCAAAGTTGGTTTTAAAAATCTCCCTGTATATATACGCAATCTGACTTCACAAATTTCCTGTTGATTCCCATAGGAGCTAAATTTCATTCTCAATTTCCAAATCCAAATGGAAGTCTGGGAATTTTAATTGTGTCTGACTTTTTTTACAAGATTTCTTAGGTTGTTTGCCACTCATAAAGTATGTTTACTTTTATGAAAATGTAAATGGCTTTATTTATATTTTGCTTTTTAAAAGCATGAAAAAATTATTTATTACTTATACAGTATAGGTACTGTATAAGTAAAAAATATGTTCTTTATCACCATAAGAAAATTTATGCTCTTACGTATCAATTATGTATCTATTCTTTTGTTAGGAGAGCTAAATAATGGCAAGAAGACCAGCAATGAAAAGGATATGTGAAAAAATGCATAGTGCACTTTGCTGTAACTCTTGGCATTAGGAAGGGCTAACTATACCATATCTGAGCAGACAGCAGTCCATTAAAAAAAACCAGACTTTCCCAAACCCATTAGATTCCCTTCCTCTAATTATCATCAGAATTATAAGAACCAAACACCAACAGAGAGTATAAATTACCATCTTTGTCTTCTGTTGCACATCAGACCAAAATTCTGGCAGTATGTGTAGAGATCTGGGGACAGCAGAGCTGTTCAGACTGCATCACCTTTGCCACATTGCCATAAAATGCATGCTGTAGCTCCTGGCTGAAGAATAACACAGGAAAAACACTGCTGTGGGGTTTTAGGGGTTACTTTCAGCTAGATCAGTTCTAGACTCTAAATCACTTCACAGTCATGAACGGTGAAGAGGGAGAGGAAATGAATTGCATAGGCCAGGACAAGTGTCTAATACCCACTTGCATCCACTTCACCCTGAAACAGAATCCATTAACTTGTGTCACCAAACGATACAGATTCTCTTGGCAAACATGGAGCTAAACGCAAAGCCATTATTGATCAGCTTCAGTACTAAAGAATTCTAGCAGTTCTGCAGTAGTGGATAACAGCACCAGTGGAGGGTTATTCACAGCAGCACTCACAGCACTTATTCCCAGTGAATTAAAAATAAGGACTACTTCTGCATTGTTCGTACATATAGCTGATATGAATTACCATACCTGTTTATGCTAATGCTGCTTGTTATCTGACCTGAAGTGATGGTTCACTTCTTTCTAGGTACAGTCAAATGAAAGGGCATCTGCAGACAAGTGTGTATGTGCAGGTATGCCCACATGCCTGCATGTATTAAGGATGCATTCTTTTCTCAGCTGGGTTGCTTTTCATCCTTGCATTTGAGTTGGCCTGCCTCAGATACAACAATACATGTGGAAAGCAGGATGGCAAATCTGTGAAAGACATGATAATGAGGCAGAGCTGGATGGAAGAATTTAAACATCTGTTTAAATGTTCACTTAACTGGATTGAAGTTTACAAATTACATTGCTAGTAATGTAAGGAAAGGCACTAAGTGAAATGGCTGCAGATGTGAAGACTGAGAAGTTCTGTTTTAAGCTCCAAGAACTGAAGCAGAGCAGAAGTGAGGCAAGCACCCTTAACTCTAAAAGGGACTCCAAAATTCAAAAACATTTAGAGTGGCAGAGAAATGGAGATAAAGATGTGTTTACCACCCTACTGTTATACATAGCAACTTGTATATTTCTTTGCTGTAGCAAAAGTATATAGTAACTTTCTCTAGGTACCCTCAGAAAATGTGTTTTGTGTGCTCAAGCAGGGCAAGCCCCTGAGAAGCTTCAGTACAATTAAGGCTGAGTTAGCATGAAAACTCTTGGTATTCTGAGAGTCAGCAGTTCTCCAAAGGGCTTCGGGCATATGCACTAGGACCAGATTTCAGTAACAGCAAAGACATGTAGGAAGGACGTACAGCAGAAAGGCTGGAGCAAAAACATGGCAAGTTCTCGAACAGACAAGCAGAAACCAAAGCCCACTGGCCAAGCACAGGTAATTGACGGGTATCCAGGTCAGAGGAGGTATTGGGAGAAAATGGTCAGCTATGAGGGTCTGTGGAGAAATCATACATCAGCAGCCCAATCCCAGAACTGCCCAGTTCTCACTTTGAATTGGGTTTCAATGAAGCACTGGTGCCAGGATGAAGAAGTAGAGGAGAAATGCCACTGGCAGAGACACAGACTCCAGCTCATAGTTCCAGAAGAGAGAAAGGAAAAAGGGATGCTGAAGCCACCACACGGCATGAGAAACTCTGCTATGGCTCTAAGCAGAAGGGAAAATCCTACCAAGTGCACTGAAAACAATCAGCCTTACTACCCAGCAGCAACAGTAGTGCTCTTGTCTCCAGTTAGTTCAAGGATAAGCGACAGCACATCTGAGACTGACTGAACACTATCATTACAGTCAACATGTTAGCATTGCATAAATGTTGATTGTCTGCTGTTATTATTCATTTTGACTAGGATATGAAAGAGTAAGGATCCATACTGTTATGAAATTATCATGTGCCACCGAAGTAACCTGTTATGTGTCTGTTCCAACAGTTACTACTCACCACCATGAACTGCAATTATCCTTAAACTATGACTTTATTTTAATGACCAGCAGCACTTTATCTGTCTAGGACTACCAAGACACTGTCATAGCAATGCTTGTCCTACTAAAGCTGCTCCTCTAACGAAGTGCAAGAAACTTTACCAGTAAAAACACAATTTTGCACCTAACAGTGTGCAAATACTAAGCCTGCTTTTGAACTAAGCCTGCTTTTGAACAGCACCTTACCAACATATGCTTGATTGGAATATCTAAACCAGAAGAAATCTGTTGTTTAGCTACAAGCATGAGGACTGCACGCAGCAATAAAATCCTTAAGTACAATTAAATTGAAAACTCAACAGTAGTTAAGGCAAAAGTAAGTCTACTACATAAAATTTTGTATCAGAATATATATACATGTCTGTAACAGAACACATATACAGACCACCATGATGAGAGTCAAATGAGAGAACGGGAGGATACTGCGAGGTTTCAGTATAGTGATGCATAGGTAGATGGTAATGTTCCTGGACTGACTCTTTCTTACCTTGCCAATACCATTTAAATTTTGTGATTATATTTTTTGGCCAAAACAATAGTTGGGGTTTTTTAAGAAAAAGCAAAAGAATATTCTGCTAGAAAAACACTTCCTACAGACACAAAAAAGCATAACCTACATTTAACTGCTCTATACTACATCTTTCTAACCCTTTATAGCATGCAGATGGAAATGTGTACACACAACCATTCCACACAACAAGCTTTCAGTCACACAAAACTAACACCTGCCCTCTGCTGTCCAAGATGCAAACAAAGTTGGAAGGAGATCTTCCTTTCTACAGAGCACATTAATTCTCTTTAGAGTATTAGCATCTACAGGCAGCTACATCACCTCCCAACAAATCACACTCACAAACGGAATAAGGGGAATGAAAAACTTACAAGTTCCTGCAAGGCCACACATGCTGGTTTTTGCTGGGGTAGAGTTAGTTTTCATCACAATACCTAGTATGGGCCTGTGATTTGGATTTGTGTTGAACACAGGGTTGATAATACAGAGATGTTTTTGTTCTTGCTGAGCAGTGCTAACACAGAGCCAAGGCCTTTTCTGCTTTTCACACTGCCATGCTGGGGAGGAGACTGGGGGTACATGGTAGGCTGGGAGGAGACACAGCCAGGACAGGTGAACCAAGCTGACCAAAGGGATATTCCAGACCATATGGCATCATGCTCAGGATATAAAGTGGAAGAAGAGAAGGGAAAAGTGGGGGATGTTTGGAGTGATGGTATCTGTCTTCCCAAGAAACCATTAAATGTAATGGGACCCTGCTCTGCCGGAAACGGCTGAACACCTGCCTGCCCATGGGAAGCACTGAATTAACTCCATGTTTTGCTTTACTTGTTTTACAGTTTTTGCCTTTCCTATTTAACTGTCTGTATCCCAATCCATGACTTTCCTACCTTTTGCCCTTTCAATTCTCCCTGATCCCACTTCTGAGGGAGTGAGCAGCTGTGTAGTGCCTGGTTGCTGGCTGGGGTTACAGTAGCAAGAAGTGAGTGTGGTATCTCAATCGAAAAGTAAGACCACAGTTTAAGAGGGCAGCAATGTCCTGCCTGAGTGTCTCGTCTCTTCAGAAGCAGAGTAATGACCAGCAACCCAATTTCTATTGCTGCTTCAGCTTTTTGTGCTCAAGAAAGAAAGCAGTCTATAAAATGTCACCAGTAGATAAACCACCTTACTCAGCCTTGGGGGGGTCCTTTGCAGCAGAAATTATCTCTCCATCAGTTAAGGAAAAGAAAGGATATATACTGCCAGGAAAGGTGATGCTCGTGACATGTGAGCAGTGTAGGGAGGATCATATGGCTGGTCATTCTGTAACTATGCTCAGAAAAAACATCTTGTAGTTAGAAAACAGTCATCAAAAGGATGACTGAAAAAAAACCCAGGTAAATTCTTGTAACGTAGATAATCAAAAATAAAGAGGCTGCTTCAAGTTTTTCTTTATATCATTAAATTTTTACTTCAAGATAAAAAAATTTAAACTTCTCAGTAGAGCAGATGCCCATAATCCTATTAATAAAAAAGCACTGGGTTAAATGAGCAGATTATTCATTTGGCATCACCAGAGATGTAACTGAACTTCACCAAATGAAAATACTTTTTAAGGGCTATTAAGTGCCTTTTTGGGAAAGCTGTTGATTTTCTAAACAATCATTAATTTGGTTCTTTTGAATAGAACTTTGGCCAAAGAAAATTAAAAGTAGTTCCTATCATAAAAATAATTTACCATAAAATTATCCTTTACATATACACCATGACTATAAGATTAATGACCCTTTAGCCTGTTTTCCATTCCTTGGTTACCTCTGCAGCTGCTCAGTACCTTCTATCTGCATATCATTGTTAGATCAACAGCTAATGAAACCACTGACCAAATTCAGCCAAAACCTACAAAGAAGGGGAAGTTTGGAATATGTTAAGTAACAACACACTCATGGAATAAGCAGGAAGAGGAAAAGGTGAAATTATACCTATGTCTCCAGAGAGGGAGGCACCAGTATTAGCCTGTATTTCTTAAAGTCTTACGTTTTTAATAAACATGCTTTACATATTTTCTGAGGTATTACCAGTATCACAGAACTTCACAGGCAAATGTCAAGACACTGGCAATATAATCAGCATGGTTAACAGGAGTTGTTTTGCTGTTATTTTACTGGAGCAAAAAGACCTTGTATATGCCACAGAGCAGTGTTTACATTTGCAATTAAGAATCATAGACTCATCAATGATTTTCTAATAAAAGTTTGAAATTTTAGACCACATTTTCCTTTCTCTGAAATCCTAAGACTGTTCATAATGCCCTTAATCTATCTCACAAAGTATGCAAACTGGCCTGTCACCTGTATCTTCGTGCAGACTGGGATAAAGCTGTTACAAATGCTTAAGAGACACTTGACAGTACCTCAGCACATCACCATACTTCAGCACACTTGTTTTTATTATGGTTATCTCATCTAGTATCTCTCATGCTAACATTCAAAAATTTTAAATCTGAGTTTGCCAAGTTCCACATACAAAAGCAATTAGAACCAGTTCAGTTCATCCTTCAGACATTGATGATCATGTTCATCCTTCAGACGCCATGATCATGATTACTGTCCCTAATTAGAGTATGCATCTCATCATTTCTCACTAGATAGGCAAACCTCAACCACTGGTCCAGGTGTTCAGCTGCACATTCATTTCAATAGAACTAAATATGATAGTGTGCAATTTGCAGTTTACCAACTGCCTGGAAGTAAGCTTAACAGTTAATAATTCCTAGAACAAAAGGTAAAAAGGAGCTGCTGTTAGTATCTTCTCTATTCTTTTGTTTAACACAAGGAACATGTCTTCTGTGAGTGAATTCTTCATTAGACTAGTCAGTTACTTTCAAGGAAAATAGCTGGTGTTTATTAAAACTTCAGAGAGGCTGTCACAACTCTGGGTGAATTGCTGCTGTAATCAGTCACCCAATTGCTTACTGTTTGTAAGCAAAAACACAAAACAAAACCACTGCACATCACACTTGAGTCTGTTCTTAGCATGGGGAGATAAGGTCAGTATTAGGTATAGTTTTTCTGGGTAATTCTTAAGGCTTAAATCAATCATTAGTAGCTACCAGTGCTGGGCATACTCCTCCATTATGCAGTCTGATGATGCAGACAGATTTGCTCCCACCTGCTGTGATTCATGCAGTCCAGTCAGATAATACCATAGCATTATTCAACAAGCTGCAGCAAGGTAGTCTAATATGGGCCTTTCTGGCATTTCCTGCTAAAATACAGTCACATAATAAATCTTTTTAGTATAAAAAAAAGTCACATGAAAAATTATCTTGCTCTTTCTTTGGTGATCTTCTTGCACTCAGAGCATGTAGACAAAATATATTTATAGATTTAATTATATAGATACACATGCACACACATGCTTTTCTGCCTCTCTATGTCTCTAGCCAATATAAAGAAGTTACACTTTATTTCCAAGGCTGTTTTTCCTCTTACTGTATATAGCTATACTGACTCCTACTATTCCTGCAGTTTTGCTTTAATTTGAACATACTTTGTAAAGATCAAGTAGTGAATGCTGCAGGTATCTTATGTAATTCCTCTTTTTTCCTCATCACTATGCAATACTGCATGATAGGAAACTATGCACATATTTTGGCTTATTAATTAATATTGCTTCCCCCAATTCCCCCCGGAAAATGTACTGCCATTGCAGAATGCCTGTGTCAGTATTTAGAGCATATCACACACTTCAGACTACCTCTTGAAATTAGCAAGAATATTAAACCAATTTTAATTTAATTACAGACAGTGTTAGATTAAAAAATATGCAGCAGTTAGGGATGCCATATTTTTCCTCTTAATTTGGAGTCACATCACTTCAAAATCAACATTTGATTCCATGAGACATTCGAGTGTACTTGACATGGAGATTGGTTCTGGTGTTTGTATGGTTAATCTGCTGAGTCGTGACTACTTGTAACTGTCAAATTCTCTCCAAGGATAAATAATTAAAGCTTCTGGAAGAATAAGCACACAGGAAGCAATGGAGATTGGATGTACGTAGGTGTTGAGGGCATTAATTTTTATCCAATCGCTGAATAAAAAGCACATTATTCATGCAACCTTGTTCATTCAGTGCTACGTGACCTGCACCACAATAGAAGACTGCAGCATCCGTTGCTGAATTCAAGGCATTCAAGGCAACGAGGAAAGGACTCCAACAGTACCAGCACAGAGGAGCAAAATGCTACACTGTAGGTGTAGCATGCAGCCTTTGGTTAATGCTTTAGCTCTTATGACTAATGCTACAGTGACACAAAAATACTTTTTCTCATAGAATATTTTTCTTTAGGTGCAGTAAAAATAGCAAATCTTAGCTTTAAGGTAGAAGGACCTTTTCAATTTCTTTTCAGCATGTATGTCCCACATGTCAATGACAACTATCAAATAAAAAATCCAAATTCATAGCAAACAACAAACAAAACAATTCATTAACTGGTGAAGCAAAACAAATGCAATGTCTTCTAGTATCTGTGGTCGAAAACTTTTGATACAAGATATTTCAATAAAGTGAATAACGAACAGTGTAAAATCTACAAAGCAATTTTAGCTGTAAAGCTCAAAAAAGCCTGATGTAAGTTCCTGAAGGTTTTTAAAGCACAAGAACAACTCCCTGTTCCAAAATAGATTCCTCCACCTTCACATTGCTATTCTTGTCCCATGTTAACTCACTACCAATTCTATCTTTGGCCTGATGCCTCATATGCCTGTTAACTAACTACTGTTACATGTAATTGTTTATTTGCTTGAACGTTTGTATACCACATACAAAGGTGAAACTCAAACAAGACTCTAGTGAAAAAATCAACCCATAAATGCTAAAAATTGAGATATCTATAAACATACATTAAGGTCCATGGTTACTGGAAAGCAAGGCACCTGCTAAAAGTGTTCATATCATCTCCCACAACTACCTACTCACTCTGGCATTTTTAAATACCAGATCAGTTACATCATTCTTAGTAGCAGATGTAACAGCTTCATATCTTATATCCAAGCATAGGCACAAAAGATTTTAACTCTCATTTGTAATGAAAAATAATGGTCTTTTAGAAAGGCGTGAAAGCTGCAGAATTCCCTAATGACAAATTTGGGTGTTTGAAATGTTATCAGAATAAAAACTTATTTTATTTTTACATAAAAACAGAGATCTCCCCAGATTTCAAGCATACAGGAATGAGGGAAATGAATTAGTTTCTTATCACAAACCAAAAAAGAAACTGAAAAAGAACAAAAGGGGATTTAAAAACTAAAACCTCTGTTATTTAAATATATAAATAATGTAGGTTTTCTTTTATATATATATATATATAAAAATGCTACATCTGCAGAAAAAATGGATGCATGTGAGAAAAAGAATTAAGGTCCTCACAGTAGGAAAAGAGAAAATCATATATATGCAGTCAAGAAGAAGAAGAAGAAAATGAAAACAGAAATTTGGATATATATTTTTGGTTATAATAGGACATATTTAATTTAGAAATAATTGGTAAATTTGAAAAGATCAAAGTCCTCAAGGAAACACATTCAACAAATTGTTGGAAAAACACAAAGTGTTTTATCCTACTGCCAGACTTAGAGAGTTTGGATAAGTTCTTAGAGTTGAGAATAGTCTTTTCAAAAGCATTGCTATCAGGCATATTTAGGAATCAGCACAGAAGTTGGGATAACAGGTCACTCCTCCTCTCCTCCACCGGCATTAAAGCTAAGAAGAGCATTGCAGAGCATATGAAACAAAAAACTGAAAATGGCAAAGCTAATCCTTTGTGCTCTTCACTGGTCACTCTCTTCACTGAAACTCTAGTACAAAAATATATTGCTAGGACAGGACAGCATGAGTTGTAATTAATCAAAGGAACATAAAATTGTCCGGTGTCCCAATGATTTAGTACTAATGGTTACCATTGTTGTAAAACATTTGCGTTACATTTTGAAGGAAATTAATCAACATTGCAGTAAATCATATTATATAATTAAACATTATTAATGCTGGGAACCAAGATTACTGAGCTCCTAGGTAACGTCAAATTTGTGTGATGTTAAGAACTGTGTGACATTACTTGGGAGAAAATAGCTTTCCTAATGTCAATAAAGAATGTAATATAATCTCCCTCTGCCGTTTCAAAATTGAAAAATGATTAACTGAATAGAAGAGTAACACAGGACTAATTCTCCATTTATCATGGCCAGGTCATAAAATGCTGGTCATATCCATGATAGGTTCATTTCACGGCTTAGCTCAAGAAAGGTTAGTAACTTGGGGAAAGGGCACTGCTGATACTGCTGTAAGCCAGATTTCTTGACTGCATATTTTATGGAAAAGAGAATATTCTTTCCAAGTTCATGGCATAGATTAAAAAAAGAAAGATAAAGATTTTCAATTTTAAAAAATTGGCTAAGATCACATGGCTTTTATAATTCACTATTTCCATTTGTGATATTTGTGAAAATTCAATTCCTAGATATCAAGAGGTGGACCAACGTAAATCTTTTTCTGAGTAACAAATAAAGGTGATGAATGAAATCTATGAATGTTTGCTTGCAAAGTTCAGATATGCCAATGAGAATTCAATGTGTTTAAAATAGCCACAGAAAGCTATATCCAGTATGATTATGGAATCTCAGCAGAAATGCAACGTGTCCATAAACAGTACAACTGTTTTTATCCCACCCATATATAGCACATGTTTCTGACACGTTAATATGCAGATTGCAGGTGGGAGTTTCCAGGTTCAAAGCTAATTTTTCCACTGGGTGGCATGTTCCCAAAATTCATTTTCAACCCACCTAATTTTAGGCACTTAGTGGAGGGGCTAAAGTTAGAAACCAAGTCATCCTAAACTCTCTCTATGGAAAGATAGTGATAAGGGGCTGGTAAGATTTTAGTGCAGCTGAATTACATCTAGTGAATGCCTGTTCAGTATTCAGACTGAAGCTATCTGCTTATTAGCAGATCAAATATTTGAATATTGTTCAGAAGAAACAAATTCCATCTAATCATTAAATGAGCTGTATACTTTCTCCCCTTACTCAATCTTCTCAGTAGCTACTTCTGTGAACAGCAACTTGCTGGCCTTTTAATCCTCATTCTTTCCCTGTTTATTACCTTTCTAAAGAGATAATTCTTCCTCCTTTCTTCTCTTGTTTCCTTAGGTAGCAAATAAGTAAAATCTACTCTCTAAGACAGTAGCACAACAGAGTTGGGTTATTTTTATAACTATAGGTGAATGAGCAACTTGTCCACCTAATAGCTTAGATTACTTTAAAATTACCTGTAGCTCCCAAATACTTTGATTAGTGTTCAATAATTTTCTATTCTCACAGCCAAAACCTCTGCTAGAGCCTGGGAAGGTATCATTATTTATCAATTTTACTCCAAAAAGCAAGATCTCTGACAAAGAACGTGTTGGCAGTCATAGTTAAACAATTTTACAGGATGAAGCAGTAAGCATTGGAAAATGGTAATAGGAAAAATAAGGGCATTTATTGCCCTTTGTATTTCAAGAACTTAAAAATATGAACACAGGAAACCATACAGTCAGTGTATATAATGTAATGATACATTTTCCAAGCCAAATATAGTTGACTAAATCAAGGCAGAAACATGGGCTGTAACTGCAAAAATAGAACAAAGGAAATGTGGGGGGAAAAACCCAACAAACGCAAACCTACTTGAGTTTTAAATATCTTTTTATATAATTATCTTCAGATTACTAAGTTATAAAACATACTTATTAAAACATTTGTTTCAGAAAAATTTAAAAAAACCAAAACAACATAAATCCTGAGACAAAAAAAAATATATTCCTACAGTTTCAGTTCTGCTTGCCATCATAGCCACTCAGAAATCTATCTACAGAGCCTTCCTCATTACCAGTTTTGATATTCTAGGAAGTCCATACCTAAGATACTCCAAAAATTTGCCTTGCATATTAAAGTATTTGTCACATATGCTTTCATTTGGGAAAAAAAAAAGAAAAAAAATCATAAAACTTCTCCTCCTTTATTACATCCTATGAGAAGGTGAGCGGCAACTCCACCATCAGTCATGCAGCAGACCTTTTTTTATCTCTGCAGGGCCCCACCACATTTACCAGAACTAATTGTAGATGTATACAGATACTATAAACACTATTATAAACACTTCAGAAGAGGTACTGTATTGTCTCACTTTCATTATGAGAAGATAGCAAAACTTTTAGAAGTGAAGTAATACACATATATGAATAAATTAATTAATAAAAATACATTTCATGCCATTTTAAAATGGAAGATATTTCAGTTCTCTTAGGAAACTTTTACTGCTCACTATTCCCTAAGATAGGATATGCTTTGTAGAATTATTTAAGACAAAGATCAGAACCAAGAAAATACACGTTTCTCTGATTTACCATGTTTCTAAGGAGTCAGTTAAGTTCAGTTAATCCCACTAACTAATAATATGGAAATAGAGCAAGATTACAGGAATTTTTCTCACCTGCTTTATAAAGCTTGTTTTAAACCCAGCAAAACAAAATGTCTAGATTCATTTAAACCCAAACTGAAATCCTGCTACCATTATCTTCCTTCTAATTCTCATCATCTTCACTATTCATATGTGAAGATTCAGTGACATATGTCATGCACCGTATTAACAGTATAGAAGGCACTGCATGAAAATAGAAAGAAAAAAAAGGAAACATCCCCCCCTACACACACACAAAACCAGAAAAAAGAAAAAAAAGAAAAAAAAAAACCAAAGCGCCATAGAAATTTTGCAGTCAAAGAAAATCCCATGCAGCTAAACCCTCTGGAAAGGATACCTGGAATGTACAGAAAGTATTGGGGAAGTAAATGCACATTTTGACCTAAAAAACAAAAATATTCTTATTTACCCTTATGATGTGTACGTACTCTTTAGCATACCACTGAAAGAAATTCAGGAACATCTAAGAACGCAAGGAATTTATGCATATAACCCATATCAAATCATGAATCTTCTTTCAATACTAGGAAAAGTATGCTAATATTTCATACATGCACCAGAGCCAGGACTTAATACTCTACTCAGTACTGTGTATAACAGGAGAACACAGAGTATCTGCAGGACCAGAATTAAAGCTGTGTTTTTCCTGATTTTAAATGGAAGAGGAGAATATCATTCAAAAAGCCTTTTCTGTCCCTGGCAATTATTTGCACTGGGAAAGTACTAGATAGTTGCCTTCCCAGCTAATAGGTTTTGAGAATATGGTTGCATGTGTGATTGCACTGGAGCACTCCTGATTGAATGACTAAAGAGAACTTGACCTCCTCCCCACTCATATTTTCAAGCTCCAGAAAGAGGCATCCTCCATTTATAAACAGGGCAGATTGAGATGCAACAATTGAATGGTAAGGAACAATCAGACATAGATCTCGCTGAGAGTGCCACAAATATGACATTCAACCATCTCAAAGAAACTGTGCTCACGCTTACCAGATGCTAACACATCCATTTCATTTAGTTTTGCCTTCTGCACAGTGAAAAATATTGTAATTTTGTAGTAATTACTGTCAAACTCACAGCTCTAATTATATTCTGCCATTTTAAAGTGCTTGCATACGCATTTAATGCTTCCAAAGATGTCACCCTAAATACTGACATTTTCTGTTCATTCACAGAAGATATACAGCATTAATAGCCAATGCAACAGCACTTTAATGTAAAACAAATCACCAAGGAAAGTAAGGTTCAAGCAAACATTTTTGCATTTTAAAATCTGAGGTACATTTACATATTTACACCTGCATTGTTGCAAAATACCCAGCTTCTTCCTTTTAATCTGCTTCATGCAGCAGGAAGAACTCTGACAGCACCAAAATGCATGTTGAAGAACTGCTGAGTTTAGATTAAGCTTCAGGCTCTTCCCTTCTATCTTTATTTTGGTCACCGTAAAAGTGAGCCAAACAAAAGGGCAAAAATAATTTGATCTTCTCACTGTCTAAATTCTCTTGTGCTTCAAATTGCCATAGTAGAGTAGGTTCAACATTTGGTTGCTGGATTGTACAATCCATACTGCAATTTATATACTCTCTAAAAAAGCTTCATCTTGAACAACAGTTGGAGCAAAACACATCCTTATCCTGTAACAAGTTGAAACTGGAATATACAAAACATTCCCTACTGATAAAACCATATGTCTTCAACTAACATGTTGTATTTATAAAAGCTCAATCATATGATTGACTGTATTTTTAAAAAGCAACATATTTAAACATATTTAAAGCCTTACTACCTAACTTATCTCCTGGAAGCATCACAAAACTCACATTTTGTAAGGTACTCTAAAAGAGGGCAAAGTGCTGTATTTTGGCAGTCATGAGGAGTATGTGCTTTGGAAAATACAGGTAAACTATGGATTTTTAAGCACCTCTATCCGTCTTCAACTGATTGGTGAGGAGCCTTGCTACCACTTAATATCCTTCAGGAAGACTTTTTCCCTCTCGCATCCCGCCACATCTCCAGGAAGGAGCTGACTGCATCGGCAAACCAGCTCCATGACAATGTTAAACCGCCACATTCCTAATTCCTGCATTCAGTCCAATGGCTCCATTTTAATTTTACCTTTTGAGAAACTACAATATTGAACACCCTGAAGGTTAATTTTTTCCACTTTTCCAGATATTGGGTTGAGGGCTTAAATAAGGGGATATAGCTTCAAGTTAATTAAAGGCTGTCATTTGTTGTTGCTAATTTGCAGTAATTGGCTTTGGTTATGTACTGATTAGATAAATGAGAGCACATGTTTAACTAACAGATGATACATTACAGGACTGTTTCCTTTAATTTATCATCAATCATATGGAGCATTTTTTATAACAGGTTTATTTTAGCATTATGCCATTCCAAAATTCTTCTCTCAAGTCTTTTTTCTCCCCTTGTGGCTCCATATGCTGATTGAAAAAATGTAAAAAGGTACCATGGTAACGCTTGCTATGCTATAAGACATATTGAAGAAAGTTTTCAGACTCCCCAGGCATAACTAAGACATTAAAAAATGCACAATAATGTCAGAAAAATACTCCAGAGATATATCCAGAGATACTATTTTGAGATTTCATAGACTTGTTAATTATATATATATTTTACATTAAGAAATTATAATACACAGAGAGTGGAGAAAATGTCCCTAATGAAAGGCAATTTGGTATTTCACAGATGCAACACATTCTGCAGTTTCAAATACAGTTCAAGTGCTCTCAAAGTATGAACTGGCAATTTTGAAGTCTAAACTTCATTGTGTAGCATCCAACTACTGACATCAATGATAAATGTCATTAAAAAACAAATGATACACATAAGGATTAATTTTGAGGAACAACAGGTTAATCTGGCTGAAAATTCAAAAGCACATACTGGTTTTGACTTTATGAAAGTCCACCTCTGTCATCAAAGACCTAGATGACCAGCTACACTGTTTAGACTGCTCTTGTTCTCTTAAAAATCAAACTAACCCTGTCTTCACTGGGGGCTCCCTTGCAGCAGCACAGATTAGTAGCTGATGTCAAGCAGGAGAAAACAGCATGATCAAGCCAGAGCACTAATCCCATATGCAGCTTTTTATCTCACAAGAAAAAGCACACATCTAAATCCATACTATGCTTGCACATTTCTGCCAACTGGGGCCCACGAAGAAAGAACTCCATCTCCTGCTTTCAGGCTGGATAATGAATCTGAATTCACACTTATTATTTAATTTTCTTTCAACTGCAAACCCACCCCACATATTATAGTAATATGCAATAGTAATAACACAGCAGTGTCTTCTGCATTTTTCCAATGGGACTCATTTCAGATTTGTTTTGGATTATGCATATGTACAAAATGGTAGATCTCACAACGCCAGGTCTCTGAAATCCATTTCTTCTTAAATGAAACAAAACGTTTCTTATCTGGCAAGACTCAAACTTCAAGCATAACACTACAAACCTCAAGCATAACACGTACTACCCAAAGGAGGGTAAGTTTTGTAAGCACGTTGTGTAACACTGAACCAAAAAAATAAAGTGACTTCATCTCAAGCAACAATTAGTTTAATCAATGTCCTGAAACACACCCCCCTTACTCGTATTTTTATTTCTTGCATCTTCCCAAAACAGATTTTTAAGTCCAAAACCAAAATACATTCTCAAAGCTGTATAAATTTTATGGCTTCTTTTAAAATACTGTTCCAGATTTATAGCCTTACCATACTGCAGTTGCAAACCAAGAGCAGTTACAACATCTAACCCAATTCTTTCTGCTCACAGATGTACGATTTGATAGAGAAGTTATATTCTATTGGAAAGCTACATATACCAAAGACTTAGCAATTATCTTAATATATCAATTTATGAGATAATTTATTTACCTTGTGTGACATAAATAAATAAGGCAATTTATGAGCAGCCTGAAAAGGAAAGTTCTGACCAAGTTTTTATGAGTATGGCGACTGTGTGTTGCAAATCGCAGTTCAGTAAAAATTTGTCTGCCATTTCCACACCCACTGTTATTTCCACAGAAGATAAATTTATGACACATCTTGGCCAGTCCTTGGTCTGTGCCATACAGGAATGGAGAGCCCAGGATGCACTCTGGCAGGCACATCCCACGGGCATAGATGTACACACAGTTCCACAGAGCAGATTCAGTTGAAAATGTGAATCAAGTTTACACATCCCCACCCCTCCGCCTGACAAACACTTGCACTGCAGTGGTTATGTTACCAAGCACCTCATTCCAGAAGGCATGTACAGAGACAAATTAACAGTATTTTTTTCTGTCTTCACAAAGAATCAAGCTATTGTTTCCCACAGCCCTTAATGTTTCATCTAAAATTAAAATCAACATGGGAATTTTTTTTTTAAATAGACAATTCATAAAGTCTGAACTACCAGCGGTATTTTGAGAATCAGTGCATCATATAACCTCTGTCCTGAGCCTGAAGGGAGAGTCATGGGGGTTCTAGCTCTGTGCTGTACAGCTAGTAGAATGAGTGGGACCAGTGGTCTAAAGTAGCATTGCTCTGCCAGAAATGCAGGCAATTCCAGCATCACAAAAGGGAGGTTGAGTTGGAAAAACAGTTTGGGGAGAAGGGAAACTGAAATCCCTCTAGCTCCCTCTGTAAGCTGACAGAAAGTTCTGGCAGGGTTTGAATTTACAGTAAAAGACTAAAAAGGAGGTATTACAGACATGACAGTTCTAAGACACAGCTGAAAAAGCTTAGTGTCCGGGAAAAGCGAGGACCAATAGCTTCCAAAGGGAAGGAGTGCTGGGAGTCCCGTGTGGTGACACACACGCAGGTTTACGGTCCTGGGCCAGGCACAGGCATGCCTGTGACACAGAGGGAACTGCAGCTCAGGCCAGACCAAGATTAAAGCAGTTCTTGCAGGCTAGACTTGACCCCAGGACGTTCTCCCCATGGTGCTGCCTGAGAGCCTCTTCCCACCACTGTCACCAGTGGGAAGGAGTCACCAGCAGCTGCACTGTCTCAGCCACCACAGTCAAGTCCACCCAAAGGGAGGCGTATTCCCACAACTCACAGACCATGATGAAAACACCAGAAAACACCACTGTATAGAAGAATGGTTTCCAAATCTGCAGTCACTCCATACTTTAAACCTCTGATAAAATTATTTTGCCCCAAAATAAAAGTTTTAAAAAATTATTTTCAAAAAAACAGTAGCCCTGAGGCCTAGTATTCTAAGCCTGCGTGCCTCTTGTACAGTGATGATAGGTTCCTGGGAAGAACACCAAGGTGCAGGAGCTGCACTACCAGACTAAGCCAGCAGAAGCTTGCAGTTTGGTGTGCTCTGGCATGAGGGAAAGCTCACAACATGCATCTGATTTTCAGCAGTGGAATAAGATGTAAAAATACTTGAAAAAAATTATGAAATAAAACATGTGCCTACATTTTATTGTTCACTTACGTCTTAGACCAAAATCTGCTGAGATGGCTAAAGACTTTACACTGATTTCAATCAAGTTCATACGAATAGTTAAGAGGTGGGAAGGGAAAATCCCATTTTTAGCACATCTGCAAGATGGCAAAACAGGACCTGACTCGGTATCCATGACAACACCACTAATATTCCACTAAAAACACGAAAAGGCATTAAGTTTTAATACCTGTAAAGCAAGATGAATCCGCTTGCCTGTGTTTCTCTTCTGTGAATTTGCTGAACTTTTTTTTTTGAAAAAGGTAAGCCTGTAAATGCATGCATGTAATGACCTAATATTCAAGTACGGCCAAGGAAGACTTCGGTCAAGGATATTCTTAGGAAAACTAGTAGTTTAGGGCAGAGGAAATCCGTTCATTACATAAAGGGATACAGCTGTACAAAACAGGAAGACATTTCAAACTGAGGGTATTTCCAATATATGCCATTTTTAGAGGTGAAGTTACCTGAAAAAGGCTCGTTTCGTATCAAATTTGTAAGATGGCCCCATGAACACATGTCCTGAATTAAATGCAGAAGTGAATTTGATTAATGTTTTCAGTCTGAGGAGAAAAGAGATTCTGACGAAACGTATTTCCAGGCAGAATCTTCTTCTCATCTATGTAATAACTGTTAAATTACTTTCTGTAAAGATACTGCATGATAATGTATAATGGAAGAGTTTAACTGATGGATATTTTTCTTTACATGAATGATTAAAAAGCTGATGGAAGGTGGAACAAAGATGTGTTGAGCACTAAGAAACTAAAAATATGTATACTTAACTATAAATTATAAGAGGTTCACCTGCCGCAATAAATTCAAAATTTTGTGTATCCCCTGCTATAGACAACTTTTCAGTATCTAAAATAAAGGAAGAGAGGAGTCACCAGGAACACTCAAAGTGGAGACATAAAAGCAGGGAATAAAAAAAAAAATTATAGAATTAGCTTGCAAATTCCAGGATCAAAAATCACGGGAAAGAATTCAAATAGCTACTCAGTGCAAGGCAAATATTTTGAAATAGGCCGAGCTGAAAATGACCACTGCAGAGCAACAAATTAGATGAGTTTCCTTAAAGTAAAGCAACAGACTGAGTGAAGTTCTGGTATAATATATTCTTAAAGGAACAGAAAGAATAAGATAACCACAAATGACTGGCAAAATCCCTTCAGGAACAGTGTACTTCATAGAGCACATGTATATCCCACAGAACAGTGGTAAGTACTGCTGGGAACTTAAGGAAGGTGCTCAAATATAAACAATTTAGCACCATTCATTGTATCAGTGATAGGACAATACACTACATATCCAAGAAGGATACTTAAAACACAAAAAGACAAACGAAAGATTCAGGCTGGGGAAAATACAAAAATATTAGTGTATGTAAGCAGAATTAACTGTTCCCAAAGTTTCTGAAAACTAAGTTCTGTTTAACTCCAATTAAATAAAGGCTTGATTCGAAATGCCAGTAGAAACTGACGCCAATTAAACGTGTTGTCTTTCATCCCACTTTTACCAGTGGTCCAAAAAGACCATAGCCCTGGGCCTGACTCATCACTGAAGTTTTGGTGCCACACACAGAACAGAGAAGGGAAGGGAAAACCTGTCACGTGTGTAGGTGAGTCCTCAAAATGGGGAAATCCTGCTGTCTGACAGAAAGACATTTTACATTTTTTATGGTAAGGGGGTGGGAACTCTGGTCCTTTATGTTCATTTTATGACATTTAGATCCTCCTGCCTTCCAAACCTTTGTAAATGTTCCCACACTGTGACACAGGTAATAAGCACAAGAATTGCTATTCTTTGAGATGAAAATGTAGGTCTTCCCTGCTCATTATCTTCAAAATTTCTGTTACCATCCAGTCTTCTTCAAATGGCAGCACACCAATTAATACTGCCTCAACCAAAACCCGCAAGTACGGGCTTTGAAAGATAAGCTTGTCATTTACCATAAGATCAGTGAGCCCTCCAGTGGCTATTTCAAACCTTAAATTGTAACAATAACCATAAGAAAAAATATTTGTATGTATGTGGTTTACTCAGATTACATTTGATTTCACTTGTATTCTGTCATCTTTTACTACTTTAGCTGAACAATACTTTAAGCAACCTTTATAATATAACCTTTGCAAACATTTATTTTCAGCTCACAAACACTTTCACTCCTGTGTATGTAAAAAATTCATAAGTGATAAATTTTAAAAATTTGAGTTACTTCACAGAAGTCAATGAGCAATATTTATGTAAGGGGGGTGGGGAAATATCAATGCATTGGGCTCAAAATCAAAATCTTAGCCTATAATCCTGTAGGATATAAACACTATCTCTTGAAACTACAAACATCTGGGACAATGAATAAATATTCACAGGCTTTTTCAATGTAAAACTCAGCATGTAGCAGATTTAACATAAATAAAAAATGCCTCTTCTCATAAAGGAACTTGTTCAGCCATGAGACTCCTTGCAACAGGACACTGTGGAGAGAAGATATTTGGCCCAAAGACGACCCAAAAATTCATGAAGCAAAAATCCATATGGGCAAAGAAATCCCTTGTCAGAATCTAGTCTAAGCTGATAATGTGTTATCACAATACTTTTCCAACTCTTACACTCTTCCATTACGGAAGGCAACCACTAGATAAAGCTGCAAAGATAAGTCTGGATAAAAGGATCTTTTCTGAGGTCTAGCACTGCCATATTAAAGATTAAATAAAACCTTACTCAAAGTATTTAAATACTGTATGAAAAATATCCAGTAACTGAAGAACTCTCCACTGCAGATTTTTTGCCCTTGATCCACTTTAAGACACTGTCATGTTGCAGAGCCTCCAGGAAAAATCTGAGGAGGACTGTGCCTCATTTGACAGAATCTTCTTCTGCTTGATTCTCCAGTTATTATAAAGTATCATCCTGAATTTGTTATATGAGCACTGGTTGCTATGGAAATCATCTGCTAAATTCTGCAGTATTGATTTTAACATGGAATTGAATCACAGAACCATTAAGGTGGGAAAAGACCTTCAAGATCATTGAGTCTGACCTTTGACAGAAGTTGATGTTGTCAACTAAACCACAGAACTAAGGGCCACGTCCAGATGTTTCTCGAACTGCTCCAGGGTTGGTGACTTCATCACCTCCCTGGGCAGCCCATTCCAATGGCTTGATAACCCTTTCCATGAAGAAATTATTCCTAATGTCCAACCTGAACCTCACCTGGCACACTTTGAGCTTTTGTCCTCTTGTCCTGTCACTGCTTGCCTGGGAGAAGAGACCAACCCCCACCCGGCTACCCCCTCCTTTCAAGTGGTTGTGGAGAGTGATAAGGTCTCCCCTGAAGCTCCAGGCTAAACAGCCCCGGCTCCCTCAGCTGCTCCTCACAGGACTTGTGCTCCAGACCCTTCACCAGCTTTGCTGTCCTTCTCTGAACATGCTCCAGCACCTCAGTGGCCTTCCTGTAGTGAGGGGCCCAGAGCTGGACACAGGATGCGAGGTGTGGCCTCACCAGTGCCCAGTACCGGGGGACAATCCCTGCCCTGGTCCTGCTGGCCACACTGTTGCTGATACAGGCCAGGTTGCCGTTGGCCTTCTTGGCCACCTGGGCACAGCTGGCTTGTGTTCAGCCACTGCTGATCAGCACCTCCACGTCCTTTTCTGCTGAGCTGCTTTCCAGCCACTCTAACCCCAGCCAGCAGCACTGCCTGGAGCTCTAACACAAGGACCCATCACTTCACCTCGCTGAACCTCATGAAACTGGCCTCCAGCAATCAATCCAGCCTATCCAGATCCCTCTGCAGAGCCTTCCTACCCTCCAGAAGATCAACTCTTCTGCCCACTTTGGTGTCATCTACAAAATTACCAAGGGTGCATTCAATCCCCTCATCTAGATCACTGATAAAGATGTTAAATAGGAGATGCACCAATACTGAGACCTGGGGCACCCCACTAGTGACAGGCCACCAATTGGGTATAACTCCATTTACCACTACTCTCTGGGTCCAATCTTTGCTTTAACTCAGCAAACAGAGCCCCTGTCCAAGCCATGGGCTGACAAGTTCTCCAGGAGAATGCTCTGGAAGACAGTATCAAAGGCTTTGCTGAAGTCCAGGTAGACAGCTTTCACAGTTTTTCCCTCATCCACTGGGCAGCCCACCTGGTCATAAAAGGAGATGAGGTTGGTCAAGCAGGACCTTCCTTTTCTAAACTCACACTGGGTGGGCCCAATCCCCTGGTCTTCCTCTTATGTGCCATGTGATGGTACCCAAGATAATCTATTTCATAACCTTCCCAGGCCTGTATTCCCTGGATCCTCCTTCCAACCCTTCCAGTACAGGGACATCACACTGGCCAACCTCCAGTGGTCTGTGGCCTCTCTGGTTAACCAGGACTGATGATAAATGATGGAGCGTGGCTTGGTGAGCTCTTCCTCCACTCCCTCTGTATGCTTGGGTGAATCCCATCCAGTTCCATACACCTGTGATTGTCCAAGTGGCACAGCAGGTCATTAACTACTTCCTCCTGGATTGCAGGGGGTCTATCCTGCTCCCTATCCCTACCAGTCTACCAGCTCAGGGGGCTGGCTGCTCTGACGATAACTGGGCTGTCTCTTAATAATTGAGGGAAAGATGGCATCAAGCAACCCAGCCTTTTCCTGATCCTTGATGACAATTATTTTCCCCATATCCAATAAATGATGAAGATTTTCCTTGGGCCTCTTTTAGTTTTTAATGTATTTATAAAAACAGTTTTTATTATCTTTCACAGCACTGGCCAGAATGAATTTTAGCTGAGCTCCTGCCTTTTTAATTTTCTCTCTACATGACCCATAAACATCATTGTACTTTGCTTGAGTTGCCCCCGCTATCTTCCAAAGTTCATAAAATCTCTTTTATTCCATGAGTTCCAGTGAAAGTTTCTTCTTCAGTCAGGCTGGTCTTCTCTGCCAGCTCACCTTTTAGTAAACAGGGACGGCCTGCTCCTGCGCCTTTAAGA
>VWPU01016113.1:0-24463 GCA_013398955.1 Callaeas wilsoni
CTCCAGCGAGCAGAGCTTTCGGCGCTGTGTTAAACAGCCTCCGAAATGGTTCCTCCTCTCGCAGGGTGCTGCTGGCAGCAGACCCGGCCCCGACCGTGCCTTGGGGTCTCTCCCGGGTAATTCCCGAGCCTTCCCTGGGCGGGGGGATGCTGGAGCTGTGCCAAAGATGCTTTTACGCCTCGGCTCACAACACCTGAGATGGACCCCAAATACTCTCAACACCAAAAACTTCCCTGTTTTATTTTCTTTTCCTCCCAGCTTATCCCTCTTTGGAAGCGCCAAGCAGAGCAGGGCAGGGCTGACTTGGAAACAAATAATCACCTTAAAGAAACCAAGCACTTGGAATAGTTCTACCCATTCCTATTCTCATTCCACCCCACTGCCAGGCCCCTGTCCCTGCGTGCAGGCAGCTGCCAAGGGTGCCAGAAACACCCTGGAATTCTCTTTCTTTTTGCCCTGAATTTATTGTGAAACTTCAAGTCCGGCTGTAAGAGCAACAACCACGACCTTGGCAGTGGCCAAATGCCTCAAGTTTTCATTTCTATGTCTGCTGAGTCACTAAAATAAAATCTCCAGAGGCCAGTGATTACACAGCAAACCATATTTCCCATTATTTTTCCCATTATTTTTCACATTATCCTGTTTCACCGTGTTCTAGCAGAGACTGGAAACGATTTCCAGGGCACAAGCCTGTCTTTACTGTGGTTTTTTTAATTCCTTTATCACACAGGAATTAATCTTATCCTGAATTATGCACACAGGATGCTCCAGCAACACAAAAACGCAATGCCATAAATTTCCCCGATCTACTCTGGAATAAATAAATTACAAAAATAAGTGTAAAATATTCTGGTGGGTTCCACCACCTTGGTTTTAATTTGTTTTCCTTGCTCTGGAACAAGTGCCAGGGCCGGGCATTGCTGCTGCTCACGGCAGAGCTCCAGCAGGTCCGTGTCACCTGCAGAGGCTTCTTCACTCCGGTCTGAGCACAAACACCTGAATCCCAGCCAGGAAAAAACCCAAGGACATCTCTTACTTCTGAGAAAAACTGCAGGCAAATTTATTTGGACAAAATGGACCAAGTCCTTGATTTGGGAGTATCACAGAAGTGAGAGAAATCGCAGCGTTTAACAAGCAGCCAATTGTGTCTAAGCTGAATTAGTGAAAAGTGTGATGACGAATTGCTCCTGTAACCCAGACCCATCCCCGAGCAGAGGGATCTCACGCAGTTGTGCTCAGGCAGATTTTTCACTTCGTGCCGACAAAAATCTCACACTAATCACCCAACCCAGGCCACAAAGCTCCTGGATTGCAGCGTTAATTCCATGTTAGAGCTGAATCCCAGGTTAATCAGACACACCGTGTCTCCAGCTCTGTGGCTCCGAGCTGTTCAGGTAACAAGGAGAAGGAAACCTCAGCTCTAAGCAGAGCCATGAGGAAACCAGACTTGCACCAGAGCCCTTCTCCCACCTCGTGGCTTCTCCACAGAGAAAACTGTCCAGAGACCTTTCTGCACCTCCCATCAGCTCAGATTCATCTCTTTAGTCAGGCAGATGAATCCCTGCTCCTCTCCACGGCAGCAGCATCTTGGCCTGGATCATGGGTAACTGACCATTCACTCCTAATCAAAGACAATTTGCTGTGTTTTCCAGAGATGGCTCCGTTCAATGAAGCAGATGAGCAGTGGATCTGGCCATTTATTTATTTTTAAACCCTGATCTGGGGCACAGGGGAGGGTATCACTCCTGTTTCAGAGACAGATTGGCTGCGAGCTCGTTTGCTGGGGGATATGAGCAGCTGGCATCTGAAATGGCAAGGCTGGGGTGGAGAGGTAAGCCAAAGTCAACTGTGCTGAAACAGAGCCAAAATCCTGTTTGTTCCACAGGAAAAGTGGTTAAGCTGTGGTCGCTGTGTAATTCCAAACAGTATTTGCACAGTGACCTTTACATTTCCCCTCTTGGAAACCAAAAATTTAATTGTTTTGCTGCTCTCATTCAGAATAAATAACTCCCAGTGATTTTCTATTGGTGAGCAAGTAACCCAAGGACTTCTCTTCTTCTGCTATCAAAGCTGCCAAATAATTCTGTGTCAACAGCTCCAGCTCATTTGAGTCTCAGGATTGTGCCAAAACTGCCATTTTTTTGTGTGCAGGTGCCAGCACAGTTGTTCATGGGACCAGGAACAAGAGATGACCTGAATGTGGGGCTGGAAATCAGGAACCCACACGGGCTCCTTGGAGTCTTTCTGCTGGAGCCCCAAGAAATTTGCTCACTCTGTTCCTGTAGCTCCGGGATCACTGCAGGTCCCACCTGTGCCAGGTGCTCTGACTCAGACACTGCTTGAATTTCCAGGGTTAAACTCACTCGTGGGGTGGGAAATTCCACGAGCTCAACTCAAACTGCTTTTAACTAAAACAGCACCCTCAGAGCCAAGTTTAGGTTAAAAGAGCTCCTCGTTACCTTAAGCTAACACTCCCTGAGTAAAGCACTCCCACCAAAGCACGGGCCTGATTCCAGAAGGGAATTGCACCTGTTTAATGAGTAGTTTTATTAAACTGGTGCAATTTGTTCAAGCTGAGGGAGAACTACTGATGGAGAACTAATACGAACAGCAAGGAAAGGGGAACAGAGAAAAATCCTCACGGAATAACCTCAAGAAATAGAAGTTCTGCAAAACTGGCCAAAGCACAGATGTCTGCAGCACGTGACAAGGTTTTTCCATCATCTGCCCTTTCCCTAGGCTGAACAGTCAAAAAATTACAGCAAAAATAAAGCAAGTGCACTGAGGAGGGAATGTCTGAGATCCTGGGATGTCCAACGCTGTACAAGCTGGGAGCCAGGAGAGGCCACGGACAGGAAATCCACAAAATTCCATGTGTGGACACGGATCTGCACTGGAGGTTTGCAGAAGTGCACATGCAAGAAGAGTTGTTTCCATAGGAAACCAAAATGAGAACACAAATTTTGGTTCCATGGGACCGAAGTGAGAGAACCGTGGCCCAGCAGAGGACAAAGAGGTGGAATTCTCACCAGGCTTCAGGGAAACTGGGATTGTCCATTCAGCCCCGTCACTGCACAGCCTCACCCAACCAACACTGCTAATTTAATTTCCTATTTAATCCTGTCCTTCATAGAGGAAAAAAGCAACTGTCTTTGTGGGAAAAAGCAACAAATTTCATCTTGCCAAGCTCAAGATCTTTCCCAGCCAGGAGTTAATGAGTCTCCAGCCCCTGTTCCACTCTCCAGGCACACGAGGAGTCTCCACTGGCCTGGGAGGAGGAAGGAGCTGCTGATCCCCATCTCGTCCCTGCTGTCAGCAATTAGCACAAATGACTTTATCGTGTGCGTGACAGTTGTGCCACTGGCTCGGGGACTCCGAGCGGCTCCTGTGCCAGAGGTTCCAGAACATCTGCTCGGGTGTCCTGGTGCTCGGGAGCCTGCGGGGAGCCCCAGCCCTGGGCGCCGGGGAAAGCTCCGCACCTCACCCCGCGGGCACCCTGGCAGGGGCAGAGGCTCTGGGCAGGTGGGAGCCGCGGAGCAGCACCACCTTGAACACCTGTGCGGGCGGCATCTCCAGAGGACGGAGCCGGCACCTACGGAGAGCGCGGAACCGCCACAACGCGCTTTAGCGGAGCTGCAGCCCAGCCGTGCGGGCAGCGGGGTCAGGAGCCGCGAACAGCCTTCTCCAGCGGGCACGGCCGGCCAAGCGCTGCCCCCACGTCGGCTCTAAAACCTCCTCGGTTCCGGCTCCACAATCCGCAGGCCTTCACCTCCCCGCCAGCTTGGCGTGGCTGTCGAGTCCAAGCGCTCCTCCCAGCAGCTCCTTCCCGCTGGACGGTTCCTCAGATCGCGCCAAGGAAAACTGTTAAGCTGCGAAAGAATGGAAGTCGGAGATTTCTTTTCTTTCACAAAACCTGCAGCACCAGCCTCATCCTGCAATAACTGGAGAAGGATTTGTCAAAAAGCTCAGGACGGGAAATTTAAGGTGTTCAGATGAAGTTTCAGGAAGATGCTGTTTGAGGAGGTTTAACGACCTCCTGCTGCACAAAAGACTTTAAACTTAGAAATGAAGAGACTTCAACCCCCCAAAAAGTGTCATTCTGAAATGCTCAACAGCCTTTAATTAATTTTGAACCTAGAGGCAGAGAAAAAAATAGGCAAAAAATACATCACAGCCTTAATCTAGGGGGAGAATGAAAAAAGAATCATTATTTTTATAGCACATAATCAGACAATTACAAATATATTTCACTGGAGGAAGGGGTAGGAATGTGCATTTCCTATTTCCTTTTCAACAGTCCGATGCCCAGAGGCCATCAATATGGCCACTATCCCGATTCTGCACAAGTCATTCCTAAACCAAAAACAGGGGTTTAAAAATAAAAAAAAAAAAAGAGAGAAAACCCTTGCACCAAGGAAGGGCATTTGACAGTTCCAGGTTCATGTTTCAACATAACTCAGCATCTGAATATGGGGTGAGGAAACACACTTTTGTTTTTACAATATAAATAGTATTTGGAAAAGGTACTACATATGGATACAGCAACGGTGCTATTGCAGGACTCAAACATGCAGAGGAAATTCCCCGTCGCTCACAACCACTCATCCCATCCCACCCTTCCCTCCCACCTCCAAAAAAAATCCTCTGCTGGTTAAATTTCTCTTTCAATTGTTTTAAATATTTCTCTTGTGGCCTGGCAACATTCTTAGTCTTTTATACAGCAAGTTTTCTGTTTAATCACATTTCAACCGACAGGAGACAGCTCTGTAGGAGGAACAACCGAGGCGCGGGAGAACCTTGCCAATTTTTTAAACTTTTATTAGTCTCAGTTTGGTTTTATTCGTGGAGACATCTACTGAAAACGTCAAAAACTCAGAAATAAAAAAGAAACAAAAAACCAAAACCAGAACCCTGTTTGCAAGGCCTTACAACCACGCACGCGCAGCCACGCACACGAAAAGGACCCGTAGCAGAGGCAGGAGAAAGGATGGGAACTCTAATCCTCGAGGGAGAACAAAACCAAAGTAAAAAAAAATTAAATTGCTTTATTCTATCTCCACTCTTTCACTAGGACAGTTTAATACCCATGGAGTCTCTTAAGATGCTAATCTACCATCTGCTAGCCCACAAATCCTTCCCACTTATTCCCTTAAAGATCCAGCCAGAGCGTTACTTAACAGCCTCTCCCCGGAACAACGACCACCTTGCAAAGGGGCTTAAAAATAATAATAAAAACAAGAATATTCTCTCTCTCCATCCAGTAATTTCAGGGAATTAAGTGGAAAAGATTGCAGTGCAGCATTCCAGGTTGCTCTGCTGGCCCGGCCGGGGTGTGGAGGGAGGGGAGGGTCCAGGTGCCCTCTCCTCCCTTCACCCGAACCTCCCCAGCTCTGCCACAGCCCCTTTCCAGCCCGGGACCAGCACTGCCTTGTTCTCTCCCTCTCAGCTGATTGAGGTCCTCCAAAGAGAGCGGAAGACTTCCCAGTGACTTCGGCAGGGCTTGGATCGCGCTCTGTCCAAAGCACTGCTCCACATCAGCTCTTCGGAGGGGATTTCCAAGTGTCCAGGTGGGAGCTGCCCACTCAGTACTTCAGGGTTTGGTTTGCCTTTAATGCTCCTTCAATCCTCAGCGAGCTGAGTTCAATCAAAGGCAGGGCTTGCACTCCTCTTCCCCAGGAGTAACTCAAAGGCTCAGTCTTTACTTAAGGAAAGGATGTCACGACAATCAGATGTTTGGGGAATTTCTTCTTTAATAGGATAAAAGAAAAACATACAAACACCTCCCAAGCTTCTGTCATGGAATGATTCTCACACTGTAAGGAGCACAACTCAAAAAAAAGAAAATAATAGAAAAAAAAAAAAAAAGACAAAGAGAAGAGAAAGGTTCCTAAGGGAGAAATGCTGCTGGGCAGCCGGGGCAGCCCCTCAGAGCTCTCGCCGCAGCGGGACGGGGGTGGCTCGTAAGGAACTAACACAAGCAGCAACAGAACACTTGCCAAACCAGGGTGGCACACTGGAACTCAAAGCCATGCTGATCCTGAACTAGAAAGCAACTGTGATGGCAAAGATGGGGAAGGAAGATGACAGGAACGACCCAAACCTGGCCGTTTCTTCCCTAAGTCCCTCCCTGGTGACGTGGCAGCGATGCCAACACCCATCTCAGGGCTTTCAGAGAGAGAATGGTAAGAAACATCCCAGCTGTGAAACATTTCTCCCCCCACCTTCCCCAGCTTACAAAGATAGTGTTTCTTTACAAAAGAAGAACCCAGAACATTCCAGGACATCTGCTCTTGCTCGCCCTCTCCCCGCTGCAACATCAGTCACAATTCGTTTGGGGGGGAGGGGGGAGGATTTCATTTATTTTCTGTTTTAAAGCCATAATCTAGAAAAATGTTTTGTGGAAACATTCGTTTTCCTATTTTTGCTTGCTTTTTTTTTTTAATAATGCTCATTCATAGAAAATTTCACAAAGGTGACGTCTATGTACAGAAAACATGATTCCAAAGGCTGCTTCAGTAGTCAATGTAATAGCACCTTGAAAGACAAAAGTTTGACAGATTTGAAAAAGTCATTTTGTTAAATTTTAACCCTTTCCTCATAAAAAAGAGCCAGTCACAAAGCTCCATCTGTAGAAACTCTTCCAAAGTCTCCATGTGAAAAGCTGAAGGGTTTCCAAGCTCCCCAGCTCTTGGTCAGCAACTCCTGGCAAGGTCGAGGTAGCAGCCAGACAGGGATTTCCTGCAGTCCAAACCAAGAGGAGATGAAAGAAATTCACAGCAGACTATTGCACAGGGCTGGTCTTCCATTCCACAGTTTCCTATTTATTTTTCCACGAACTCAAAAAGGGTTAATTGAATATTTTGAATGAATCCTGGTTAAAACATGTTGCTCTGAGTCCCAGGCTGGTACTGTGTCTGCAAGAGGCTCTCCATAAAGGCCAGGTAGTCTGGGGTTTGTCCATATTCTTCAGGATTTCTTGGATTCCCCAGCCGGGGACGCTTGGCTGCTCTCACTTCATCTCCCGAAAACACATCTTCCTGAGGGGCCCCAGTGCTGAGGGACTGCAGGAGACACAGAACAAGCATCAGAGGCACAGCAGGAAACCTCAGGCCGGGAACAACCTGGGCATTCTCCAGTGCCATCATCTGGTTAAAGGAAATGGCTTTAAAGGGTAAAGCACCAGGTCTGGAACCACAAAAAGCTATGAAATAAATCCCTTATCTTTTCTAGGCCCAGTAATTCCACTGTATGCACTTAAAGACAGCCTGATCTTGCAGATTAAGAGATTTATAGGTAAGAGCTACACTCTAAATCTCCAGTTTGGTGAGAAAAGGGGGTCTGGTCCCATGCTGACAATCAGTTCTCCAGAAACCACTGAGCTGCAGCCCAGCTCACCTCACACTTGGACAGGATTACTCCATGTAACTGAATTCATATGGTGTAAAATGATCTGAACATAATCTTTTAACCAGAGAAAATAAAACTCTGAGCTGAACACGTGCAAGGGAAAATCATTTCTGTGACTCTCAAGCATTCATGGCCGGGATTTCTTCCACTCTGTGTATTTTGGGAATGACAAGCAGTTTTACAGCCACAGAAATTGGAGGCTGCATTCACCTAATGTCTAAAAAATACATGAAGAAAATGTGAAGGGGTTGTGCAAGCTGCAGCTGGTTTATTGTTTGCTATTTTGGTACCCACCAGGCGAGACTTGACTCTCTTGGGAAGCTCTTCCTCCAAGGTATAAATATCCCCACGCTTTACCATTAGCTGAGAGCCATCTTCAAACTCCACCTGCAGGGAGGCACAAGATGAAATCAGAGACAGCATTTGAACAGCCTGTTCCCAGCCTGTGCCACACCTGGGCCCCAGGAAGCACCGGGGGCCAGCTCCCATGGACGCAGCCCTTGGCACTGCACGTCTCCAGGGCTGCTGTGCAGTGAGCGCTCCCAAGCTCTGCTGAGGATGCTGAACCCAAAAAGTGCTGCTTTCAGTGCTCTTCAGGCACCTCTGTCTTATCCAGGTGGATTTGTTCAGTGCTCCATGGATCCCAAAATACCTGCACTCCAGCTGGCCCAGCACCTCACATTTCTGCTGATTTTTGATTCACATCCTGAAAAAGGCAGCTTTTCACTTGTAATAAAAGCAGCCCTGTATTCAGGCCAATTGGTAATAAGAATTTCTTTCATCTTAAACAAAGCATTTTCACAGGTCACCAGGAAACAACTCCAGCTACTAAAGTACATTTGTATTTCAACCAGCAGAAACAGTCAGCCAGGTACAAAAAACTCCTCCCATGAAACCCTTTTTCCTAAGCACTGATTATATCATGAATTATGCATCAGATGTTCCAGGGATGTTTATTCATGGAAACGTGCACAGCAAAATGTTAAAACTATTAAAAGTTTTTAAGGGATTCTTATTTCCTTAGCTCAAGACTTTAATACACTTTTCTGGATAAAGCAGAAGGACACAGAGCACAGTTTAATAGGGGTGTCAAGTTCAGGCTGGACAAACTCAGAAGGAATAAATCATCTGTGCTCCCAAATCCTCCTCCTGCTCTGCCAGCTCCAGCAGCCCATCCCTGGTGCAGGCTCAGCCCCCCCATCCTGGAGCAGCACCCCAGCGCTGGCACCGCTCTGCCACCCTCACCTGGTAAATCTGACTGATCTGGGCTGCAATGAACTTGGCCTTGTAGATGATCCCATCCGTCCACTGCAGCTGCACCAGCTCCCCCTCCGGAGGGGGCCCCATCTGGATGCAGTCCCTGCTCTGAGGGCAGAGAGAGAGGGGTCAGAGACACAGCTCCCCCAGAGCTCAGGAGCTGGAGGTGTGCCAAAAGCACACAACATTGCAATGAGCTAGAAGATAAGTTTCTGCACTTGTGATTAATTGTGGGCATCTCAAACAAAACCAGCCTGAGAGACCAGCAATCAACCCTGGCAGCTCCTTCTGCTGACAGCACCCAGTTCATGGACACTTCTCATTACAAATCCCAAAACATCACATTCCTGTATCTCAAAAACAAGCAGGGCAACTCAGTGAATCAGTGGCACAATCAGGAAGGCAATGCATGAGCTGACAAATCAGCCTCTTCTAGACATTCCCTCTATTAAGTGAATTCCCTGTTTTGAACCAGAAGTGCTTACGGATAATCTGCTTCCCCCATGAATCACACTTGTCAGTTGAAAAATAAGATTATTCAACCACAAAACAAATAGGACAAAACTTAGAACAAATACTGCTTTCTGTGAAGTCATCTGCATTCAGCAAGATCACATCTTTGTAAAGCAACCAAAAAATAAATGAGATAATGTCAGAAACAAGACCTGTCATGAAGAGCAGGATGAGATTTTCTAGGCAAGCAGCAACTTAAAAATTAAAATGAAAAAGTTAAGCTTTGCTTTGCTGTTCCACCCCAAGGCACAGATCACAGTCTGTACTGTCTGTGACACAGGAGTGTTCCCAGAGCTGCCTTACAATGATGCTCTCGGGGTAAACGTTGTCACTGTAGGAGCCATCGTCGAAGTTCACTTCGTAGAAGGTCTGGGTGGTGGTGCCGATGACCCTGCAGCGATAGTAGAGCCCGTTCCTGTTCTTGGTGATCACTGTCTGCCCCAGGGCCACCTCCCTCCGGAACGGCACCTGTGTGGGACACAGCACAATCAGCTGCCAGCCGCAGGCGGAAAAGCTGTGTCCAGAATTCCATGGAATCCTGGAATGGTTTGGGTGGGAAGAACCTCAAAGCCCACCCAGTGCCACCCCTGCCACGGGCAGGCACACCTCCCACTATCCCAGGGTGCTCCAAGCCCCATCCAGCCTGGCCTTGGACACTTCCAGGGATGGGACAGGCACAGCTGCTCTGGGCACCCTGTGCCAGTGTTTTACCCCCTCCACAGCCAGGAATTCCTTCCCAGTATCCCACCCAAACCAGCTCTATTGCGGATTAAAGCCATCCCCAGTAATGGCTTCCCGGACAATCCTTCTGCATTAAAAGCACAAAGCTTTTTGAGGCAACACAGGCAGGGAGCAGCTATTTTAAAAAACCCCAGGAGCAAAACACACCAACAAAAGCACAAAATCCCCAATCCCACCCCCCAGCAGAGAAGCCCCAAGCCCAGCCCGAGGCCTACGCTGTGGTGCGCTGCTTTGTGCTTGGAGCAGGTGATGGACACGACGTAGGGCCAGTCGTCGGGCTCCATGGGCACGCCGGCCGCGTGCGCGCACGTCACGTGGAAGGACGTGGAGCAGTGCTCGTAGGAGCACTGGATGCAGGCCCCCGACACCTTCTTCATCCGCTTCCGGCAGTACACGCACCTCTGCAACGGAACACACCTGCAGCTCAGACACCCTCGGGCAGGAGCAGAGCCTGGAGCTGTGCAGAGCCCGCAGGGACGGGGCACCGGGGACACCAGAAACCGGGGGACACCAGAAACCGGGGGACACCACAGCCCCCAGGGATGGGGCACCGGGGACACCAGAAACCGGGGGACACCAGAAACCGGGGGACACCACAGCCCCCAGGGACAGGGCACCGGGGACACCAGAAACCGGGGGACACCACAGCCCCCAGGGATGGGGCACCGGGGACACCAGAAACCGGGGGACACCAGAAACNGGGCACCAGGGACACCACAGCCCCCGGGGACACCACAGCCCCCGGGGACACCAGAGCCCCCGGGGACACCACAGCCCCCGGGGACACCACAGCCCCCGGGGATGGGGCACCGGGGACACCAGAGCCCCCAGAGACACCACAGCCCCCAGGGATGGGGCACCAGAGCCACTACGGCCCCCAAGGACGGGGCACCAGCCGTGCCCGGGCCCAGAAGCCACAGCCAAAGTGATGTTCTGTGCCAAGGGGTCGGGCCCACGGGGCCAGGACTGTCTGTGCACTCACTCATGGTCTCTGCAAGCCAAGAAACTCCAGCAGGTATTGTCATTCCCTACCTCACCTCTCCCGTGGCCACGCCAGCAGCTCCCAGTCACTCAGCCCTGCAGAGCCACAGGGCAGGGACAGACTGGACTCCAGTTTGGACTGGGCTCACTGGAGGGCTGAGGGAACGGGAACCAGGCAAACACGCCCCAGTGGCACCAGAGAACTGCTGCACCTGCACCCTCCTCAGATACAGCAGTGCACCTACATTTCATTAATGCCAACAGCAGCTGGATCCTCACAGAGGCACTGCTGGAAAATAACATTTTCATTTTTCTGAAAGAACAGAACACAGTAACTGGGTGGCAATTTGCTCGATTATATTTAATGGGACATTGTATCGATTAGATCTCATGGAATATAAAATCAGATAATGGAACAAAAATACTGTGTGTTTATTTTAGATGCATAAGCATTTCAACCATAAATATTTTACTGGCATCTATGTCAGATAAGCCACTGTAGATAATTCAGTCAGTTTTGCAAACAAAATAAATAAAAACATTGTACCAAAATACCAGAATTACAGGGGTGAAAAGGTCTGAAATTTTGGAGTCATTTTTACAGGCATTTTCTGCAAAGCAGATCGAGTTATTAGGTAAATCAATGTAAGACTTGTGCCTGCTTTAAAAAGAAATTACATTTCCTCAAAGCTAAAAATCCTAAGCCTGATGGGACTGACAGTGAGCAAGAGCTGTAGTGGGAACAAGATGAATTTCCTCACTCCCTATAACAGCACCAATTCTTGTTTCCAGCCCCTCAGAAATACAGCAAAGGAGATTTTGGGAATCCCAGTCTAAAGAATGGATGCTTGCATAATGGTTCCAGGGATCCATTCAGAAACACCACTCAGTTTTTAACATTTCCAGTCTAAGGAATCTGTCACTGATCAGCAAATCCCAGAATGGTTTGGGCTGGAAGGACCTTAAAGCTCATCCCACTCATCGCCTGCCATGGGTGGGGACACCTTCCACTGCCCCAGGTTGCTCCAAGCCCTGCCCAACCTGGCCTTGGACACTTCTAGGGTGGAGCAGCTTCTTTACCTTATCTGAGGCTGGGACAAGGCAAATTGGGGCAAAATTAATACCACACACATGAGAGAAATGTGCCTTTCACTGGTTGAAATGAACAGAAGGTGTCCCTGCCTGTGGCAGGGGGTGGAACTCCAAAACCTTCAAGGTCCCATCCAACCTAAACCATTCTGTGATTCCTTCTCCAGGAACACTTCTCTTCCTTGAAAGCAAAAGATGCCAAAGAAAAGGAGATTTGCTCTTCCTTATTCCTGTGCAACACCCCCCTCCCTGCCTGGGCTCTGCCCCACATTTATATGAATAAGTCCCATTCCTTCCTGTGAATTAACTGAAGGCAGTTTGTTTACACCAAAGATTAATTTGGCCTTCTACACAAACGAACAAAAGCCAGGAAATTCAAAGCCAGAGCCTGAGTGCTGCCAGAACGTGGATTTAGCCTTTAATAAGCTGAGCCTTTATCGCTCTGCAAACCATGTTCCAGAGGCAGATAAGCACCAGGAAAGCGCACAGCAGGACTGAGGGGAGTCAGGGGCACAGAGGCCATCGTCAACCTGTCGATATCCCCTTGTCCAGCAGCAGGGACAGCTGCTCATACACAGGGGCTCAGGGAGCATCCCCCCCCGGCAGGAACCTGCCCCTCCTGATGCCAACAGGACTCTGCCAAGCCAGGACCAGCACACCCAGTGCCACCCTGTGCCCCCACAAACTCCCTGTGACAGGCACAAGAGCTGCACCAAAGGGATATTCAGAGCAAATATGATCAAAAGCTAAATGCGAGTGACAGTGAGCCTCAAGTGTAAGGAGTGATGAAGGAAGTGACAATTCTTGGCTGTGAGGGTGGTAGAACACTGGCACAGGGTGCCCAGAGCAGCTGTGGCTGCCCCTGGATCCCTGGCAGTGCCAAGGCCAGGCTGGACGGGGCTTGGAGCAGCCTGGGACAGTGGGAGGTGTCCCTGCCATGGCAGGGTGGGACTGGAGGGGATTTAAGGTCCCTCCAACCCAAACCACTCTGGGATCATATGAAAATGCAGATCTGGAAGTGTGGGAGATGGGATGGACAGAAACACCACTGCCAAGTGCTCTGGGAAAGCAGCACATGGAGATTTAAAGGCATTTTCTGTGGGAGGGAAAAGAGTCTAAAGCACAGGAGAGAAATCTTCGGAATAAATGCACACCAGAGTCAGGTCACAGCTGAGAGTAAGAAATGGGCTGTCTGCTGCATGATGAACACTGCAATTCATTTACTCCACTGAGGAATGACAGCTAATTATTCCAAATTTCCACGTCATAAATAATTTACGTGCACAGGCCCGTAATGTGCCATCAATCTGGGAGCAGGAGACTGCAGTCCTGAAAACAGTGCCATACCCACAAATGGACTGAAAAGTCTGTGCTTGCACAGGGACACCTGGCACATGCTTAGGGAACAGGATATACCTTTCACCAGATCACTGCAACTCCTTGGTACCTCAGCCCTCATCACAGGAACTTAAAACAATACAAACATACTAAAAAATCAAATAATAATCATGGATAATCCCTACCCCCTCTCTCCTCCACTTCCCTCATCCATTCACTTCAACTGTCCTCGCCCTTCACATCATTCCTTCTCTCCTTTTCCATCTTTTCCAGCCACAAAGGTCATCTCCCCAATTTCATCAAGTACTGCACCAAGCCCATCATTGCCAAAGCCAGGAGCTCCAACGCCATCACCCTTTAATCACCTCACTTTATCTTCCTCAATGCAGCTGCTCACCTCCAAAGCACAGAGACCCCCCCAACTCCTCCACTGACTCCTCACATGCCCCAGGAATTACCTGCAAATTCCCATGAAGAACCCTAAAACTCCCCACGACGGCTCACGAGTCTCTCCACACAATCTTATCCAATTTAAACTCCCTTTGTATCTCACACCCCACACCACAGCTGCTGCTGGAAGCACCACTGCCTCTGTATTCTGCCATCCAAATTAATTGTTTAATCCTTACCTAATTTATAACGCTAAAACTTTCCAAGTGAAGGGCTTAAAGCCAGGCTTTGACATTTGAGCTATGAGCCAGGCTCTGGCTAACAGCAGCATAAGGAATACGTGCCTGTAAATTCCAGCACCAGACTGTGTAAGTCGAGGCACTTCATACAAAAATTCTCCACATTCCCTGAGACAGGAAGAAAACATGAGGTGCAAATGGAATACAACAGAAGAAATCAAACAACGTTCCTTTCCAGAGCTCCAGGAGCGTTTGGACAACGGTCTCAGGGTGGGATCGTTGGGGTGTCTGTGCAGGGCCAGGAGTTGGACTGGCGGTCCTTGGGGTCCCTGCCAGCTCAGGATATGCTGTGATTCAATGAAACTTTGCAGTTTTAATTGTGGAATGAAGGAGAAATGGGTGCAGTGGGTTTGTGCAGAGGCTCTGGATTACACAGCTACACTTTGGAGCAGAACAAAGCAGCAGAGTCTGACACACACAGATACTGCCCTGGCTCTGCAGGACTGCCAGGCAGCCAAGGAAGGGTTAAAGAATTAAGTCATGTTTCCTTGTGAGGCTCCATTAAGCAATACAAGTGAGTGTTGTGTAAAAGGATTTTAAGTTCAGCGTTACAAGTGCTGGTAATGAAGAGGATGCACGTTGGAAGTGTCAGCTGATCCATAAAGAGCCACCGCTGCAAGATTTATCACCCTGGCATCGCGCTGGCCCATCACTCCTGCTGAATAATGAATGCTTTTTACATCCACATTTGTGTACAAAACCCATTTGCACAACAGAGAAATAACTCTGGAAACAGGGATAGGTTCCTCCTAATCTCTCACCCAGGCTCCCTGCACTAAGTAGCAGCTCTGTTAACGAATCCATCAGCACTAGCCCATCTATCACTGCTCCAGCACCTTCCTCATCCCACACTGTGTCACCCAGCTGACTTCTGTACCAAAAAAAGCAGCAAAAGCACAATTTATTTTGCAATAACACACTATAGTGATGGAGCATTAACTAACATTAAGATAAATTGCTCTGAGCTAATGAATCGTCCATTACTAATCCCTCGGATGAGGCCACACAGCTAAATAACAACTTGGAGCTGGGCTTGTGTTAAAATCCTTGCAGTCTTGCCTTGCAGCCAGGGTCAAAGAAATGTTTATTCATTTCCACAAGAGATTTCTTGATAGAAAAAGAGAAATGTTGTAAAGAAAGATGAATTAGAGATGAACAAGTCAGCAATGTATCAGCTTCTGTCTAGTCACCATGTCCCTTTGCACTCCCGCTGTGCAGTACTTGGAGTAAACGGAGCTTTCAGGCAGTTTACACCTGATTGCAGGTGGGAAGGAGTCCCAGGCTCTGCCCAGGGTACAGCACACTCCCAGAGAGTAAATGCACATCTGGAAATCAGAGCTGTTTGTGTGTCAAAGCACTGACAGTGCTCGGCAGGCACAAGTGATGCAGCTTTTGTTTGGAAATGAGAGCGAGATCACCTCCAATCTCAGCTGCTTTGTGAACCCATACAATGTTTTTCTGTCTAGTTACAGCTTTTCCCTTTGGCTCTGGTTCCCAAACACTCTCCCCAGGTAAAAGACACCCACCAGTTTCCACCTCTGCTCCGGGATAGCGCTGATATCCACAGGATGACGCTCTATGACATTGAGGAAACGTGCCTCGGGGACAGCAATAGCACAGATTACATGGACCCACCTGGAGAGCAAAGTGAAGACACAAATCAGGGCCTGCCATTATTTCAATGAAATGCTCAGGAGGGCAGTTAACATTTCTCTGCCTCCCTCAGCATCGAGGCACAATTCCAGGGGTTGGCAGCCTTGGCAACATTCCCAACCGACTGTTAATCAGGGTGGCACGAGGTAAATGTCTCTGGAACAAGAGAGATCAACCCTCTTTTGCACCTGATTTTGCATGACACTAAACATTCTCTGAGAAGACTTTTCTCTGAGAAACAACCACGTTCAAGCAGGAGTTCAGACGCTCTGCTGTTGAGTCCCTGGTGGCAGCAGTCACTCGGGCTCATTCTGCCAAGTCAGCGAGGAGCAGTTTCCTCCAGAACCCCAAAACTTGCTGCTACACTGAGCATTAAGACCAAATTCATAAGACACAGAGATCAGGTGCAGTGTGGAAGGAAAATACACTGAAAGCCAGCACTCACCGGCCATCAGTGGTCATCTGGAGAGCTCCTCCCCTGAGATTGCACAGGCAACATTCCTGCGGGAACACAACTCTGTCAGAACGAGACCCAAAAGCTCTGCCAGGCTGTTCATCCTCCCCACCAAAGGACTACACCCCGCCTGGGACGTCAAAGGCAACCTGAAGCCTCCCACCGCCCACGTCTGGAAGCAGCGAGCGACCCGGCAGCGCGCAGCCTTACCGCGGCCCAGGCGCCGGCTGAGCACCGCGAGCACGACCAGCTCTCGTTCACCAGCTCGGGCCGTATCCCGTAACAGCCTGCAAGAAACAGAGCCGCAGCCCCGTTACCGCAGGTGTGCAACACGTCCGGGTGTGCAACTCGCTGCCTCTGCGCTTCAGAAGCACCTCTGAGAGCACCTGAGGAACTGTATTCAACAGGCTCGGACAAAAGGGGCAGAATTTGGGACCAGCAGGTCTAAAAACAAACAAACCAAAATCCCGCATACAGGCAACCCTCACATTTGTTTTTCACTTTTCTAAGGACTGGAACTGGGCAGGAACTGGGCTCCAAAGTGATGCCACCACTGCTGGAGCGCACTCACACATCGAAACAGGGAAGGGCACTGAATTATGGCAAGGTTGAAGCAGTTGCCTTTGCTGTGTGGTGCTGAAGGACAAGCCGAGTAATACTGCAGGGAAATTAAATACCTGCATTCCACAGGGTTAACAGTATTTAATTTATGGTTACAGGAAGTGTTAAAAACATCTCATTTTACAGAGCATCAATTACTGTAACATGCAAGCACCAAGTCCTCCTACAGCAACACCAAAATAGTAAAGTGGTATTATACGCATTATAAAGAAAGGGAAATAAGAACAAAAAAGTCCTTAAAATTCTATAAAAGGCACCGAGGTTTGTCACTGAAAACAATGGGGAAAAGAAACAGAAATGGTTTTGGAAAAGTAGATCAGTGTGATTCCTGCAAGCTTGTAAAGTGAGTGGAAAACTAAAGATAAGCATCTCAACTAACACACAGCTCATTCCATCCAGCCTCTATCCTTCCTAACAAAATCCCATCCAGCCTTCACCTATACTAACAAACTGAACAGAAAATTTCAGCTGGGAACAACACTTTCAAATTACTGAATTAAACTTAAAAGAAGACATTCAGAAAGCACTAGGGTTGCCACCACAGCCTGATTTATAAATATCATCCACTTAACCAGATAAACAGCATGTCAAAAAAAGTCAATACTATGGATCTGCAGCTGCTCTCCACATCTGAGGTCTCTTTTCATCATATGGCAAATCAGGGAAGCAGATTCCACCCAGGCCTACAACAGGGACAGGGGTGTTCAGTCCAAAACTGAGCTGAGGGAGAGCCAGACCCTGAGCACAGCTTCAAGCTGCACCAGGGGAGGTTTAGATTGAAAATCTGGAAAAATTTCTCCACAGAAAGAGTTCTAAAGCATTGGAACAGCCTGCCCAGGGCAATGGTGGAATCACCATCTCTGGAAGGGTTCAAAAAATTCACGGATGTGGCACCTGGGGACATGGTTAGTGGTGAGCAGGGTGCTGGTGCTGGGCTGACGTTTGGACTTGCTAATCTTAAAGGTCTTTTCCAGCCTCAGTGATTCTGTGAGGGTAGAACGGTCCCATTTACTGAACTCCAGGTTGTCCCATATAATCCAAGCAGACCAAGAAAAATTTGCCCTTTTAATGGATTTTGTCAGTGCCTCAAAAGCCCAGAAACCTTCACAAACCTTCCCCTCTCCATAGGGCCTGGCTGCTGGAAGCCAGCACAGTTTGAGGGCACTTCCCAAGAACACACAGGCTGCCAGCTGGTTTTACAGTCAGCCAAAATACACCTCACCACTGCAATCCTGCAATAAAAGCAAATGGATTCTCTGCAGCAAAGTCAAAGGGATGTCACAGAGCACAAGGAAACACCCAGGCACTGGAGTCTCCGTCAGATTTAACACCTGCCCTGTCCTATCCTCAAGGGGAGGGCACAGCCAAAATAGAAAGCTGAATTTCTCTAAAAAAAGATGGCACTCAGGTCTGAGCCTGCAGATGAACATCATCTTGCCCACATCCCTCTGTCCTTAAATAGAATTTGGCCACAGAAACCATTCTGATAGACTGGACTATTGCAGGCCTAAGGCTGGACAAGATGCGGCACCCCTGAATTGTGAAGGAAGGATGAAATCTTCCTCCTCACACCCACTCTGCATCCCATGGCCCTATTAGCCAGAAATGACCATAATCAGGGATTCAGCACAGAAACAGAAGTTGCCTTCCAGTTCCCCAGCCCTGCTGAGCTGCACGGGGACCTGCAGACTCTAAAATTGGAACAACAAAAGTAATTCCAGCTGATGCAAGTCAAATAAGATTCCCCATCTGTCAAGATCAAACAGCTGAACAGTAATTCGTCACAAATGTTAACTGGATGCTGTACAATCTCCACTGAAGGTACACTCCACCAGGATTAATCAGATCTTCTTTTAGACATAACTATCAGGGAAGCAAACAGACATATGTTCCCTTTTGTAATCAAGTGCCATTACTACAAACACTATCACAGACACTAATAAAATATAGCTCCAACTACTCCATAATCTCTGCTGCATGCAGGAACAATACAGCCTCCCCCAGCAGACCAATATTGGAACGAAATATGTGAGAGAAAAGAGTGCAATAAAGCCTTTGAGTTCTGCTTTATTACAAAAAATGAAAGGTATCAAAAGAAAGAATCTTTTCTGTGAGACATAGAAGAATCAGCCAACAAAATAAGCAGTAAAAGGAATATTGGTGTGTATTTTTAAGGTCAGTGACTGCCAAGATGGACTTGAATACACAGATATGCCTTGAGGGAAAGGTTCTCTGCCCATGGCAGGGGATGGGAACCGGTTGAGCTTTAAGGTTCTTCCATCCCAAACCTTTCTGCGATTCTGTGATATCCTTGTACCAAGAAAGATAAAAATGGGAGTGACAGGATACAAACCTGCCAAGAAGGAACTCAAATACAGCAGCACGCAAGCTCCTGAATTTCTCAGGGCCCAAAGGCTTTGGGGAAGGTGAAACACTCACTAGCATGAACCTGCAGGCAGCATTTGGCACAGGATATCAAGGGACTGGTTCCATCCTCTCCAATGTAGGAATTCGAAGGAAGGGGCTCGGTGTTTTCTCCACTTGAGGTAAAGCACATCTCCGGGATCAGGGGCTTGGTCTTCTGCCCACACCTGGAAAGGTGCACGAAAGAGGACGGCTCCCCTGCGGAGACCGGGGCAGCTTCCTTCTCCGCCTGTGAGGACTGGAGAGAAAACCCATCAAGGGAACCGCCCCTTCCCCACCTTCTGCCCCAGCGCTGCCCTTGCAAACCTCATCACCCAGCACCTGCCACCAGGCAGCCAAAAAATGCCCTAAAATCCTCATTCCCACCCCCGCCTTGCTTCTCCCCCTCCTCCTCAGGCGCTGACTGGGATCTGTAATTTGTTGTGAAAGCTCAAAGAAGCACTAGAATAATGAGCAGCTTTTCCTGTTTTTTCTTCTGCAAAAATCTAAATTCCTAAATTGCAGCTGAAAACACCAAGGAAAAATAAAAAGGAAAATATTACTAAAAGCAAGACCTTCCCTCCCCCTCTCCCATCCCTTTGGCATCCTTCCCTACTTTTCCTGCAAGAAGTTCTCCTGAAGGACATTTCAAGGTTTCTGGTAGCAGACAGAGTTAAAAGCAATGGATAAAACCAGCTCAGCTGCACCCAGTTTTTCTCAAACAGCCAGCAATCAGAACAGATATTTTATTTTCAGTCTGTATAATAAATTAAGAGATTTTATTGAAGGGGGAGGTGGGTTCTGCTTTCCTCAGGAAAAGCTTCCAACACATCTACAAGTATCTAAGGCACGAATTCCTGGTGGGCACACAAAGCCAGATTTGCCTTTATGTGAGAACAAATCAATGCACAACTGCACAAATAACTAATTCATCTGATGAATTTTGCCTTTCTGCTCATAACATCTCCCAAAGCATATTGGTAGTTTCCAAAAAAAGATGATGGATGTGCTTACTCAGTAAATTTTTATTTTGTGCCTCGTTTGCATAAATTCAGCAACTCGGGCCCGTATGGAACCAGGAGCCTGGTGTGACTTTTCTCTGCATGGAACAGTGTTTGCAAAGCTCTTTCAGTGTGATTTCAAAATGAACACTGAGAAAGCCAGAGAAGCCAGGAAAGAGAACAAAAAAGCCTCCAACCACTGCCAAATCCAAACACATGTCTTTGGTGTGCAAATTTGTATGGGTTTGTCTCTATCAGAAATGTCTGCATCCTAATTTATCCATCTGAGCAGTGTCAGAGGTTTAGATGAGATATTAGGGAAAATCTCTTCATGGAAGGTGTGGTCAGGCAATGGCACAGGCTGCCCAGAGAACTGGTGGAGTCACCATCCCAAAAAACACATGGATACCGACTGGGGACGTGGCTTTAGGGTGAACATGGTGGTGGGGGACTGACAGCTGGACTTGATCCTAGAGGTCTTTTCCAACCTTAATGATTCCCTGACTCTGTGATGAGGAATTACCTGGTTATAGGGGTAGAAGAGGGTGCAGACAGCACAGTATGGCTCACTCAGGGCAGCTGCTGCATTGAACTTCCTTTCAGCTGGGAAATTAAATGCTTTATTCTTCCACTGGAAGGAAAGTAAAGATTTCAAAGCCTCTGGATCACTCATATCTTCCTCTCCAGAAAATGGAAACGTTTCTAGAAAGAAAAGGAAAAAAAATCCCAAAATAACGGGCAGTCAGTAAAGGCAAAAGAGTTTATGGATAGAAGAGAAAAAAGGAGCAAGGCTGAGTTAAACAGATCAGGTCTCTACAACACAAGAAGTGCAATAAATAAAAACGTTCAACTCCTCCATGGTGTCTCATAGGCCTATGGCCCAAACACTTCCTCAAATGGACAGAAACTCCCCTTTGGGGACAGACAGACAAGACAGGGACAGCAGTGACCTGAAGGAACTGGCCACGAGGAAGGAGGGAATGGAGTTACTGCCCCTGTAACTCTCTCCCCTTTCCAGCTGCGGAAACCACCATCATCCTTTTAATGGAGATTTCATTTGAACTTCAGTAAGTTCAAAACACATGATGCCAGTGCAAGGAAATGCCCTTTTCCTGTCTCCAGCAGGGAGCTGCATTCTCTGGAAGGTGTGGCTGCAGCTGGTGCTGGTGTGGCCAGGCCAGTTCCCCGTTCCCACCACCCAGCCTGACCCAACCCTCCCAGGTGCATCCCAGACCTGCCCCGCACACGCAGAGCCCGGCTGGGGCTGCCCCGGGTTCAGTGTTCTGGCACAGCCATTCCCACACCACCACCCCTCCCTCTGCCACAGCTCTGCCAGGGACTGCTCCTGCTAATTAGTTTGCTAATTCTTTATTTTATAAACCTTTAAAAGGTCCTTGGCATTTCACGATTAAACCACTGCAGAATCCATTTGTGGCAATTGGGGGGGTCCAAGTTTCTTACTCTTCCTTACGAAGGAGTTTTGAGTCACTGTAAGTGTTAAAGAAATTTTCCACACAAGGCTGAGTGTAAATCACTCCCTGCATCACCAATCTGCAAAGTTTCCAAAAGAACAGGGAACTCAAAAACATCTTGGAAGAACATTATCCCCAGAGCTCAGCACATTAAACCAAATTGTTCACTGCTTCGCTGTTAATTACTGGAAATAAGCAGTTTATGGTCTGCTCTACAAGGCTAAGTCTCCTCCCCAGTTCTCCCTCCCTTTGAAGATTTTCTGACTCTTGGGTTACCTGAAAGGATAAAAGGAATTCAGAGTAAAACATTAATGGCTGAGTTTACATCTCAGATTTTAAGTGTTGCCTGTAACATATCTGTCAGACAATGTGGAAATTTTACTGTATTTAATGAATCCCTTTTTTGAGGTGATGAGTGCTGGCTGTGTGGCTCTGTCACATTTCATATGAGGGCTACTTCCTACAAAGTGTCTTGTCTTGTTTATTTTTAAGACTTGAACCAAAACCCACATTTCTCCAAATTTCAGTAGAGGCACATCAGGTGACAGGCCAGGATTTATGATACCAATGAAATCAGTGAAACCAGCAGCCTAATCAGAGTGACACGGGCAGAGAAGAAAGGGAATGACTGTCGTGTGTTATCACCCTCACTCCTCCCAGGATGGATCCAGGGGGACATGGCATTCAGGATGGCTCCCACGTTGCGATTTGTCTGGGCTGAATCTCTGTGTAACATGTGCATTCCCTTAATTTACATGCTCACTGTTCCTCCTGCAGCCTGCAGATCATCCTTGCACATCATTCCCTGAAAGAGCCTGGAGTGCAGAGAACTGCCTCTACTCCCTGGTGGGGAGGGAAGAATCTGTTTGATCAGATTTTGCCCAGCAGAGCTGTAAATCAGTCCCCAAGAAATGCCAGCTTTCACAAGAGCTGCTCCTGCTCCACCAGCCAAGTCCCCAAACACCGTCCAACAAGTCAAAGCAGTGAGAAGAATCTGCCTAATGAGGATCCTCCAGCACAGAGTTGGTTTCAAGGTCTCACACCAAAGCAAGACAACAAGTCTCAGCTGCCTCTCCACACTTCAGTCCACGTTACACACTTGGAAGGCACCAAATGCACCCTCCTGGGTGAGGAAAGGGAGCTCTGTGTGTACAGGAGAAGCCCTTCCTGCAGGAGGCTGCTCTGAAACCAATGGATGCATTCCTGAAGGAGAGTGAACAGAAAGATGCTGTCCTTTGGAATGAGGAGCTATGAGTAGGGACTGCCAGCTACACCTGCCTCCCTGCCCCAGCACACAAAAGCTCCTTACTGGGGGCTTGTCTGAGTAATCTACAATGTGGGAAAGGCCCCAGAGCAGGAAATTACACGCAAAACAGAGTGAGAGGTAAGAATCTTTTCTTTCCCCTTGGTCCAGACTGTTGGAACATTCACAGGAACTGGAATGTGGGAAAAGAAGAATCAGTGATGTACAGTTAAACACTGAAAAACCTTTTAGTTCTCATTTCTGCATCTGCCAAGAAAAGTTGGACCCCAAGCACCGACATGAATTAGGAGCCAAGCAAAATGTTAGAACTGACTTTCCCCACACACAAGAGCAGACCTGACCTCCACTGCCTTCAAGGGGAAGAGATCTCATTCCACTGCAATATCCAAGACAGAGAAGTCTTTGCCTTTAAGAGATTATTTTCTGCAAACTCTTTTTTCCCTTTGCCCAAAATGCTGCCTCATTCTGCAGCCAGCAAAATATTTTTCTTGAGTGAAAAAAGGGTGGGAGGTGAGAAGTGACACCTCCCACGGAGGAGTTTTGTTTCCAGCTGGGTTATCAAAATGGGAACACACTGCATTTTCTACCAGCTAAGTGTAACACACAGAGTTTCAGGCCACCCAGTTTTGTCAAAGGCTTCAGCAATTCCCTGGGTCAGACAGGACATCCACACATCCCTCGTGCTGCTCACTCACCCTCGTCACTCGAGGTCTCCTGTTTGACCACGGACAGCGGGGAGCGCGTCGGGGGTTTGCCCAGCGGGTGCCGGCGGCTCTTCTTGATCTCCATCTTCATCTTGGAGAAGGCAGAAGCAGCCTGGAAGGAAGCACAAGCTGGATGGGCACCCCGAAGGAGGGAACAGGACAAGAGAGGCAGAGCCCTTGTCATAAAGGGTTCCTGGATTCACACAGCAAACTCTTCTCTGCCTTTTGGCTGAACCACTAAAGCCTTCCAAGCCAATTCCTGGAGCAGACAAAAGCCAACACTAACTCTTAAGAAGTTGGGTAAACTACAGTTTTCTTCAAACCAGGACAGCCTCAGAACATCTGCAAGCTGCCAATTCCATCAGCTTGTGAAAAGTCTGTTCAAACACATACACAGCTGGGAACTCCACAGAAACCGTGAATCATGGAATCCCAGACTGCTTTGGGTTGGAAGGGACCCGACAGACGATCCAGTTCCAGCCCTGCCACGGGCCAGGCCGCCAGCCTCTAGACCGGGTTGTGCTGCACCCAGCCCGGCCTCGGAGCGCGGCCGTGGCGGCCTGCGGGGCACTGACCTCTGCACTGAGCTCTGCCCGCTCCGCCTCGGCGCTCTCCTCGTCCTTGCCGGGGCTCTCCAGCGGGCCCTGCTCGCGCCAGCCCAGCCCCTTCTGCGTGGCGAACTGCTCGAAGGCCTGCTGGCAGGACATGTGCTCCTTGTCGAACACCACCTTCTTGCTGCGGGGCACCACGTACAGCATGGGGATGATGGGCCGCGGCTTGAAGTCGTCCTCCTCGGCCGGCGCCTCCGAGGGCTGCACCACGTTCAGGGGCGCCGGGGGCCGGCCCTGCTCGGCGGCCGGGGCTGCCGGGGGCCCC